>VZTL01027838.1:15204-32371 GCA_013400535.1 Scopus umbretta | reverse complement strand
GGGGTCACAGTACCTATAGGGCTGCTCTCCGGTATGCGTCCTCAGGTGACGTGTTAGGTTTGCAGATCTCGGGAAAATCTTGCCGCAGTATCTGCGATAAGAAAAGGTTTGATAAGACAACGCAACCTTCAACGGCTTCGTCCCAATTTGAGCTGCCCCGGACGCATAGCCCGAATTGAATCATTAATATATGGTGCTATTGGTATTGCTTTGGTGTAACGACATTTCAATAAAATCATTCAGCAAATGCAAGTGATTCAGACACCGACACAAGAATAGGACTGGAATTGCTGGCACTGACCAGCTTTTCCTGTGCAGGGGATATATGAAAACATTACTGGTTTTAGAGATCACCCAAACTTTCTAAGCTCACTAGGTGATTATCTGTCACATTCAGATTTGGAATCAAGGGAATCTGTTATTAAAGCCTTGGATTTCTGCCTCCATGTAAGCAAATTTCAAACCTTTCAACCAATTCTACGTGTCAGCAAATGTGACATCGTTCTGTGCATTGAATAGGATCAGAGCAGACAAGACTCAAAGACCTAATCCATCAAGGTATGTTTCTATAACAACATGTCTTGGAAGAAGGTGACATGTTTTCAAAAAGATCAGATAAACTGATATGCCAGTGTCAAACGCCTGCACGTTCTGGAGACGACACAAAGACCTAAATAATGCAATTTAAAAACCATTCTCCAAACTCGATAATACGTCACAGGAACAATAATGACAAAAAAAAAAAAAAATACGGTGAGCCCTCATTTAAGTAACATATTAATATTCAATCTATAATTGGCCCAGTTCTGTTGATGACATTCAGCCCATTTTTGCATGGGGACAGAGCACAGACAGCGCCTTCTTAAGTGAATGACAGTGGCGGACACTCCACGTGACGACTTTGGAGATTGCATCCCTCCGCTTTTAACATCCCGTTTATTTTTTCACAACGTGCTGTATAAGCCTTCAAAACACCCACACAGCTAATTCTACTCTCCTCGACAAAGCTCCCATTCATTTTGGTTGTACATACAATGACTATCTTCATTGTATTTTTTTTTTTTTAAGTCTGTACACATAAGTCCTAATAAGTCATGTATTTTATCACTGATCCCTTTAGATATTAAAACCAGAAGCCTGCGAGAAAAACATGGCTGTAGTTTATGATCAAAAAAATCAATAATGAAAGCACGCTTGTGCATATGAAAGTGATGAGAATATTTGGAAAAAAGAATTGTTTATATTATAGTTTCCACCTCATTTATCAAACCAGCACGATACAGGGCAAACTCTTTGTTTCATAACACCAGCAATTTCATAAATAAGAACCCCAAAGCGAAACGCTTTCCATGTTTTGTTGGAAACCATCCGAGCAGAGGGCATTTCGGGAGCCCGGGAGGGCAGCGTGGGGCAGTTTGGGGGCTACCTGCAGGTGTAGCGCTCCTTGCCCTTCCGCAGCAAGGTCTCGGGCAGGGCGCTCGGCGGGGCGCGGAAGTTGAACATGGACGGCACCGACTGGATCAGCTCGTTGGCCTCTGGTTTCAGGGCGCTAAAGCTCTCCAGCTTTTCAGCCATGTTTTCTATAGCGGACATCTGCAACAGAAGACAGCACAGAACCCGTCACGGTGAAGACTGCTTCAGCTTTCTGCCCTCGCTGCAGACCCGAAACACAAACAACACAGGCTGCCAAGGGAAAATAAAAAAGGAGGGGGGAAGCAAACACAGAGCTGCAGTCACAAAAATTACGGGGCACATTAGGCAAGGTGGTGGCCACCGTGTTGTCCCACTTGGAATACTGCCCGTAACTGCTATAGCGGGGCGCTGTTTCTCTGCAAGGCCAACGCACAGCAGAACTTCTGTCCCAATTGCTGTCATGGAAAGCTGCTTCCATACAAAATCTCAATTAGCCAATGTTCATTTCTTCTTATTTTTAAGCCTCAGCTTCTATAAAATTCTAATTTATGCAGTCACGCTCTGTGGGTGCGTGCCTCTGAGTCTGTGCATCCCACCTACTGAAACCACTGGCCATTTCTGACCAAATCAACAGCAAAAGCAGAGATCCCAACAGTAACTGCATTCCTATGGGGTTTTGGGTTTTGTTTTTTTTTAAAGGACTCGCAGAGGACACCTTATGAACACTAGTTTAACCAGTGACTGCAACAAGCCAGATCCAGAGAGGCTCCGTCAATGTCCCAGCCACGTCCAGCCATTCAATCCAGTGTTCTTGCCCATCACGGTCAAAGACCATCTCACGCTCAAAGACCATGAGATAAATCCATATGAAATGAAGCTTTGGTGGGTTTGGTGCTATGTGTTTACATTACCTGTTAGATGCCTATTCTGTTTTTCTACGATGACGTAACATTCCTGCTCTACCTTTAGTTTCTCCTAAACCCTACGCACTTTGAGATGCCTCTGCTCTTGCTCAGCTGTCTTAAAGGGCTTTAGTTTTCAGGGAGTGGGCATCAAATAATTTCTGGAGAACAATTTCCTTTAAGGTGTCTGGAACCGACCATGAAAAACTGCTCCAAAACCTCAAGCATTGTCACTTGGAGAGTTCAAGACTGCTGCTAAGCCTACTGACAGGTGAGAGTCTGCCTCTTCGTAACACCACAAAAAAATGAAAGAAAAAGAAACCCAAGATCTCACCTACAGAACATAAAAACCACAGCATGAGCCCTGTGCAATACCTTGCTTGTAACGAAGGAGGAAATGATATGAAAGACAAGATGCTGAACGCTCCTCAGCTGAGCACACCTTTCCAGCCCATTCTTCAAAATCCATGAGACTGATTCAATTGTTGGGATTTAAAATTTTATTTGAATAGGAAGATTTGCACATTTTGGATTTTTTTTTAAATTTTATTTTAATGGGCAGAATTACACATTTATCTACTGGAATGACTATTCATGTCCTGGCTAGCTGTGGCTTTGGGTTGATTTTTTTTTTCCTTTCTAGCCTGTAGCCTGCCCTCTCATTTCATGCTCAGATTCCTAATGCCGAGGACAAATTGCAATGTACAGGGTACCACTGCCAATTTGCCAAATGTCTTTCATCAAACACGGTGGAAAAAAAAAAAAATCTCAGAGGGAAGTCAAGATACATTTACTTGTCAGGCAACAAATGTGAAAGCATTGCAAGGCAGTAGGGGCTGTAAGCTCTGGGGTTTGATTCATAATCACTCAGCTGCTAAAACATTCTCCACAGATGCAAGTGGACAGCACATTTGTCAATATGAAGGATTTTGACGTGTACTGATCACAGGCGTGAGATATGTAATGATGATGCTGCTGGGAGACGAGGTAATTCTATCTTGGCACCGAGATGTCATTATCAACCCATACAACTCAACATTACCATATATTTCTTTTTATACGTCTCCATCTTTTTCCTTAGTCAGAATTGATTCTTAAAGCTTTTATGATAGTCTTTCCACTGCCTTTAATTCCTTCTAATTGCTCTCCGCAAGAATTTATTCTTCTATTTTGCAATTGCAGAAAACAAATGGTATGAATGAAAAATGACCTTTGGCCTTCGGGCTGATTAGCAGTGACAAGACAGTGCACGGGTTATGATAGCACATATTTATGGTGAAGAATAATAAGGGCACTGAGAAGTATAATAAATGTTTTATTTATGTATATTTAATATTCAAGTCAGTTTCATTATCTAGTGGTTTTAAATCATTTTTGGATCACCATTTCTCATGTACATGGTCCCCTACAGTAATATATTAAAGCAACTATTTTCCCCTTTACATTTAAAATGGCTTAGTCATCCTTATTTTTTTTTAGTTCTTACTTCCAGGATTTTGCAAAGGAGAAATTGAGACCAATTCTTCTCTAATGTACGGCGATGCAGATCAGCTTTACCTCCAACACTGCCTCCAGGATTACATCAGTCCCAAAATAGGTATGAAATCAGCATCTAATCTTAAATCCCTCATTCGGAGGAAACACAAGCACTTCCAATTATTTTAAAGCATTACTCGCTTTCCAAAAATACGTTTCTCACCATAGGAATGACTATTGTGTTTGTTGCCCCCCCCCCCTTTTTTTTTTTTTTTTTTTAAAGACTGATCCATGCAGTCACCTGGTATGATTTATATTTTTCAAGAAATGCACCAGCAACAACGGGAAGTGCTCGGCCCCAAGCCTTTGCTGATACGAGTCGGTGGCGCTCCGCTGCTGTCCGGATAATTACAGCAGTTACTATCTGCTGGAGATGGGGCTCACAGGAATGAAATCAGGGCATTTTCATAAGAAGTCCCAGAGCGTGCTGCTGCTCGGGACCTTCAGGATGCAATTCCCTATCGCGAGACGGGCACCCAGGCAGCACGGACTTTTACGGCCCATAAAATCCTGCCATCCCAGACCCACAACACGCTCTCCGTGACTTAATATTCAGGTAGACAGCCCCTGCTCATCAGTCCGACGGCAAAATCTCAACTCGGTAACATGAAGTCCAGGGTTTGTCACGCCAAGGACTAACTCGGGCACCAAAACCAAGCAGGAATTATAAAACCTGTGACACATGCTTTTGGGAAACCAGAACCCCGGTTTCAAGCAGTGACGGCAGGGGATGCACAGGGGGGTGGACAAGGGACAGACCTTCTCCCCAGCGTCTTCTGCCATGCACCAGCAATGAGAGGTGCAAGAGCCTTGGTCGGAGGTTGCGCCTCGATTACGGTGTTGACCGGCCATTGGTGGCTGCGGCTCCCATTCATTTGGCTAAACCCTTTTTGAATCCATTTATATTTTTGTCAAGGAGAGTTCACCAATTTAATTAGGTGCATATGAAAAGATACTGGCTTTTGTTCCTTCTAAGCCTTTTGCCTGATAATTCAGCTGGGTGCCCCTCATCTTTTTTTGTATTGTTAAAACTAATGAATAACCATTTCTCATTCACGTTCTGCTCACCATTCATGGTCTCATAGAACTGGGGCACAGCTCCCTCGGGCATTTCTTTTCCAAGCTGAAAAAATCAAAATCTACTTAGTCCCATTTTGTATGGAAGCTGTTCCCTACCTCTGATCATCATTGTTGCACTTTTCTGTGTCTTTTCTAATTCTACTACGTCCTTTTTGAGAGGGACTTCAGCTATATGCAGGACCTGAAAGCAGTGTAACATAATGATGTTTTCAATTCCTTTCTGCTAAGCACTCAGATAGTATTTTCATAAAACTATCGACTTCAAGATCTTTTTCCTGAATGACACGAGTTAAGAGTCACACTTTTCCCTCAGTATTACTGTGTACTTACTGACATTGAGTTTTATTGCTATTTTAATCACTGGTGACTCAGCTTTCTGTGAATCTTCAGCAAAATCTTCATAGTCAGCTCTGGATTTAGCTATTCTCAATAAACAGTCAGAAACTTTGCTCTTTGCCTGGTCACCCTTCTTCCTATGTTATATACAGACATACACCACAGTTCAGGTCCCAGTGATACCCCTAGGTGGACTCACTGATAATCTTCAATGATTGTAAAATCACTAATTTATTCTTGCCCTTTTTCTCCCAGGTTGGGGGTTTTTTGACTAATTATTAACCCAGGGGATGACTTTCGCTCTTCCACAATGAAACTCCCTCTTTCAGCTGAAACACAACCGAAGGAGCTCTTACTCCTTCAAAACACCGTTACTGCTGATGGTAAAGCAAGACTTGCCTCCATAGGAGCTGTGGTGGCCATGAAGATGCTACCGGTCAGCAATCCACCAAACTCCTGGAGCAAGCTGTTAGCGATAGCATCTGTCCTCGGAGGTTAGGTGGGTGCTCGTGGCCACCCCATCTCTCCGGGGACGGTCCCTGGGGACCACCAGGGAGGCAGGCGTGCAGCTCGAGCCCCCAGGCAGCGCTTTCAGGAGGGGTCTGCACCCTGGCCGAGCGCCCAAGGGCTGCTGCAGTCCCTGAGCGGGGCACGGGGAGGAAGGCACCGCTTGACCCCAAGGATGGGATTAGTGTAATTGCCATGTCCACAGAGAAAGCCCTCTGAGGAGGCAGGAGAGTGAGAAGATCCTATTACGTATTTTACATACAGCTACTGCCTTATGGACAAGTCATGTCTGCTCCTAATCTGAGATCAGTGAATGACAGTATTTTCTATAGTACAGTAACTTTTGATTTACATATATAAGAGTTGTTGATTCTATCTGTGTCCAGATGTCTGGAAAAGGAAGCAGCTTTCCCCCACCTCCCTCCTGTTCCCTGAGAGGCTATTAACCTCCAACTGACGCAAACTAATATGCAGTCGCAATTCCCCAGCTCCGACTCAAAAATGCAGACATTACCATAATCGGCTAAACCAAGTATTTATAAACATTTCAACGGGCAAGATATCATCAGCAGGGGCCTTGAATATTTGTCTTAAAATTTATTAACCAACAGAAGAAAAAGTGGCATAAATAAAGCAAAGGTTTCTTGTTGCTGCTTTTTAAGAATAACCTGATGATATGAAATGATCTAGCAGACAATGTCATGAATTACATGACCTCATGTTTTACAAACATGACTCCTTCACTGTTATTATCGCAAAAACAACTGACTTTATGGCTGTAACTCATGGGAAAAAGATTGTTCAAATGTTTGCTTTCTATTTTTATTAGTGTTATTTAGAGAAATCTTGAAAACCCAACTACTAAAGCTCAGGATTTCTTCCCCCCCAGTTCAAGTTATAATGCTTTCTCCAAAAGCGACGACTTGTGAATTTGTTGCCTTGAAACTGTGTGTATTTGGACATCCAGCCATGGAACTTGGCTGAGCTGTATTCACATTCAAGAGACCTATCACACATGGCTGAACTTTATGAAGCAGTAGCGAGAAGCTCCTGCTGATCTGCAGTATAGTTCCAGAATAACTCTATTTGTATTAATGCAGTTGGTGGGGATTTAGCTGATCTAATGGCTCAGGTCCTAAAATAAGGCCCAGTGAAATAAAAGCTTTGTTAATGCACTCACCAAATTTCTTTTCATTTATTTGTAAAATTATTTTCATTATTTACAATGACTCTCCATAAAGCTATTGCAAATAAAGTCTGAATCTCTTTATAGCAACCTTCCCTTGATGGGACCAGAAGGGGATGAAAGAGTCTACAGACTAAATAAATCATGATCCATTCAAGAGAGGGTGTTGCCCATTGATTTGCACTACAGGGTTCCTGCCAAGCAATGAAAAACAATCTGAAATAATCTTGAAATATATGGCACATGCAACTGTGAATTGAGATAGAAAGGCTCATGTGACATATTCAAATCCCTCAAGATGAAGATCCATCCATGCATCAGCATCCTGCTCTAGGCACTTTATGTTTTAAATACCTATTTCTGCTGCAGCTGCTCAAAGCACTAGCATGGCCAGGAGACATACGCTCACAAAAAAAAAAGCAGGACGACGGAAATTTGAGGACCAAGCCAATGTCACGGAAAGCAGACAGAAGAAACAGGCTGCACTGGGTTTTTCAACTTCCCAAATAGGCCCAAACGGAGCCACTTTTCTGAGAGCAGAGGATTCAGGGTGCCCGGGCCAAATCACAAATCCTATCACAGCTCCTTCATGTGCTACACTGAATTCCCTCTACTGCGAAGAAAATGTTTGGGAACCACCTCTTGTGCTCTCCAAGTCTGGCATCTAACCCTACCTCCTATCTTGAGCCGATTCAGCATCTGTGGGTGCTCTCAGGAGTCCTTCGGTGCCTGCTTAGCTCCTTTCATCTCAGGATCCTACTGTATCTTTCGCAGTTGCATAAACCACCACTTTACAGGAAGAAAATGGGATTAAAAGCCCCGTGTACGCAAAGCAAAGGTCCTTCGCTGCTTTTGAAGCGTGCAAAGGAGAGCAGGGCTAAGTGCCAGTCTGCAGGGGCTGCACCTTTGAGGGCTCCTGCACTAGCCCCAGAGAGAGACACATGTGGGGAAGAGTACGTGAAGATCTCCGAGCTCATTTTGCGAAATTCTGGCTTCGTCTTGTGAAACTAGTCCACGTCTCACTGCGAGTGATGAGCGAGAGTGAGTCAGGACGCGAGCCGCAGCCGGCTGGCTCCAGCTCTCCCCTCCAAAGCCCGAAGGTTGGGAAAAATCTGGGACAAGTATTTATGGGTTCAGTGCTGCAGCTGAGGAGCCAGCAATGCAAGAGCAAAACACGGTGTTATTTGAGTTGCATCTGCAAAAGCAGTTGCTGTGGCTCTTTTTTTTCACAAACAATTTAGACGTATTAAAAATAACATTTTATAAAAATAGAAGAGCAAGCTCAAATTTATCCCATAGTACTAAAAGCACAATTCCTGCTCGCATAAGGGGGGCAATGTAAGTATACACACAGGACAAATTTGACCCGAACACGGCAAATAAATGGGTGCTTTATTTGTGCTTTAAGTACAGCAATGAGCAATTAAGCTCAAAACTTCAAAGCTATTGAATTGACTAACTCCCACTGAAGTCCATGCAAGATAGAAATGGGAAGTCCTCTGAGGCTCCGTATTTTAATGTCTCGAATGCAGATTAAATATTTATAACTATTGCAATCTAACAAGATTTCAGCCTGAAAATTTCACCGCAATCTCTGAAGGAAACGGCTTGGAACAATTCCAGTTAAATGTAAACAAACCCTGCATTTTGAAACCCTCGCTCAGGTAAAGCTCCCATTGCCTTCACCAGATAAAACCGGCAAGATTAGCTAGGTAAAAATAAAGCCAATTTGACAAGGAGGATATTCAGAGGATATTTATCCGCTACAGCTACAACACTCTGTAGGGAAGTGTGGCATGCTGCATAATTGAGTGGTAAGTTATCTTTCATATTACATTTTTCTTATGCCATCTATTTCACAATGATTAAATCAAAAATATAAGCAATGAACTTACCCAAATTCTTTGATCAGGCAATTGGAACTGGGAGCAAAATTGAAACAAAAACAACACATTATTCCTGCATTGGAACCCTCATTGCAATCAATCTACTAATTAAGATTTTATTTAAAGATACTAAGTAAGATGTTATTCTGAATGATTTGTTGCATCAGGGTATTCCCTCCCTAAAAATGAAATCCTTACAATGGCAAATTATTGTGAAATACCGTTAAATGATCTAATTTTCATTTCTAATTTTCGGGCCACTGCCACTGGGAGGAGTTTTGCCCAGGCAGGGACAAGGTAAGGACTACAGGGTTTCTGTCTTCAATCTCTAGTTCAGAAACCTATTTTAAAGATCCATCTGTTAGCTGTCTTTTTATCCAGTTAAAAACAATTAATTCTTGCTTCATCAGATGGCAAGTTTCAGCAATAAATTCACCTACAGAAACACAAACTTGTAGGTCAGAAACAATAATTTTCTTCATATTTTACCAAGATAAATCCTGCCAGCAGAAAATTAAAACTCACAGTACAATCCACACCTGTACTTTTGCAGGGGTGAACAGGACTATAAAGGAAAATCAGCTTTTCTGCAAGCCGTTCCCCAGTCCTCTATAAATACCGAACCAAAATCTGCCTTTGCAAACAGAAGACTCCTTTCCATTAAAGTCAGCGCGAAAGCAGATTTTGGCACTTATTCTTCTGACAGGACATGTGATGGTCGTTTAGGTTTTTTTTTTACCATGTATTTGGAGTGCATGTTACACCTATGACCTTTATATCCATCCATCTCACGCCAAGTTAAAGACATTACCCCTAGCAGCCAGAATCATAGAACTGTTAAGGTTGGAAAAGACCTCTGAGGTCACCTAGTCCAACCATCAACCCAACACCTCTAGGTAAGTGATAAAGCAAAAGCCAGTCTTCACCATGGATTTTTTTATCTACTGCACAACGAGAAATGCGGAGGAATGAGCACAAAGGTGTAGCGGGCGTATTTGTGCGCTCCCGTGCATGTGTTCAGCAACGCAGGCGCACAACTAGCCCTCCCTCCGGCCAGAGGGTGCGGGCTCTCCCCACCTCGGCTGGCACCGCAGCAGGGAGGTGGCATCCGATACCTCCTGCTCACACTGAAGCACCTGGTGACCACACTGGGACCTTCCTCAGGCACCAACAATAGATTTAACCAACTCCCCGTGAAAAAACACGAGGGGTGAAATCCCGACATGCCGCCCGCTAATGGCGAAATGCCCAACATCCCCATCTCACCTGCACGCCTATGGCATCCTCACCTAACTTCCATTAACCCTCTCCAGCTCCCCATGTAACTCAGAGTCGTACAACGCTACATCGAAGAGCATCCAACTCCTTCCCTGCCCACCACAGACAAACTCCTAGTGGTGCATTTTACCCAGCCAGCCCCCCTTCCCACCCACTGACCACACTACCTACCACTGTCATCAGACCAACCTGCAGTAAAACCTTCAGAGCCCCCTGATCCAACTTCACTAAACAACACTGATTTACACCTTCTGAAAAGCTAGCTAGCACTAAGCAAAATAATATTGTTCCTTCCATCGATACAGTGCCCTCATTGAAGTAATTTACTATTACTTTACAGCCCCTTAGCTTCTCTACCAGAATCACTCATTTGATGGAGAAGAACCTGCCCGGTTTTACACCAGGGGACACAAAGAGGATCGAGCTCCTCTTTGTTTGCATATTTGTGCATTAGTACTGTCCGCTATGAAATGGGAATTTTTACTTGTTGCTTTGCAACTTGGGCAAATAAGGTTAACTCAGAAAGAGTTGAGCTGCTATTAAATCCTTTACATAAATTCTCGATCATTTTAATAGACCCTTCACCTCCTACAGGCATTGGAACTGGAATGAGGTGTTTTTCTGCACTCTCCACCCATGCGACAGCATTATGTTTGTGCATGTGCAACTATATATGCCATCAGCTGCTCTTCCCAGTTTGCCAGAAGTCCCGTATTTCCTCATATATTCCATACAACTTAGGACATAACAACTGTTGCCTTCGTTGAAGAAAAACAAACAAACAAACAAACAAACCAACAACAAAAAACCCAAATTGTAGCAGATTGTTGGCATGGTTTCCCCAGGAATCAGAGGACGCTGAACCAGAGACCGCAGCTCCTGGTTGTGTGCTTAAAATACAAGACCCATACAGGGTGTCATTATCAGGATGAAACAGCCTCGGGGTTCAGCAAGGGGTTCAAATTTGCAAAGACCACAGAACATTTTATTTCAGGCATAAGGTTTAACCCAAACTTTTAGCAAAATCTCCTTAAGCAAGGAGAAGGAAGACAAAATGAGGGTGCGATGCTGTTGAAGAAAAGCAACATACAGTTTGCATACAGGTTCTCTTTCTATACTATACACACATTGCAGTCATTACACCATTTTAGGGACACCCTCCCAAATTTTTGTTATTCAGCAAATAAGCAGCAGGATCATAGCCTATGAACAAGACAGCAGCCCTCTCATATAGCATGTCCTCAGGCATGGAGGAGCAGGGATCCTACAGAGCCACTGCACACGCTATAGCCCACCATGGCTACTTAAAAAAGATGGAGCATTTCCATGATGAGACTTGAAAGCATTGGGTGGAAGGTTTTATCTCTTTTCTGGGAGTCCTTAAATATTGACAACTGGGATGCTCAGCTTTGCTGGCCTGACTTTGAATCTACACCGTCTCCTTGTAGTCAATACTGATTCTACCGCAACGGCCCAGAGCACAGGAGAGTGCTGAAGAAAACACGGGTAGCTACAAGTGTTGGTAGCTACGCTACAGTTTTGGAGGACACGGTTCTAAAACATACGTGTAGTTTGAATCTGGCTTCCTCTACAATCAAAACATGTTGTTTCATCTGCAAAACATCAAGAAGCCCAGAACAATGTTTACGCTTTTCCACCACAATGGTGCAGCAAAAACTGTGTGTTTTAGGAAATCCAAAAATGACTAAGACTGCGTTCATTTCTCTGCACCTGCTTTGAAGCATCAACAGGCTTGTTTACAACATCAAAATTCCCAAAATACTTACTTGTGGATGAAACAAGAATCCCGGGGAAGGTCTCAAGTATTTCTCTTTTAAAGCCTCCAGTGGGTCAGTTAACTTTCTTTTCTCTACTCTGTAAATGTTAAAATTAGATTTGCTTGTGATGAATTGGTCTCAGATATTAATAATTATACAGCTACTCATGTTTAACATAGTCAATTATTCATCAAGTAATTTGTTTCTCAGAGATAATGGTAAAAGATAAGGAAGTACAGTCAACTCTCGATTCCTGCAAACAACTTATTACTGTGGGTGGGGGCTGTGAATCGCCATTAAAGGGAGATTATACCATTTACATAGGAAATAATCCCATTTCAAAAGACCGGTAATAATTATAACTAGAACCAATGACTAACTACCAAGCACTTTTATGAAGAAATAAGGCAACTACTGAGTGTGCTCTCCACTCAGAGGAGAGGAATTTAAGGCAACAGAAGCCTTGAGCAATGGGTCCCTTCTCATCTGCCCGTGTGAGACACCATCACCACCCTGGAAATCTCTCCTTGTGCACGGCCGTGTACAAGCAGGGCAAGAAGGGTGGGCTGGTAGGAACGCACTGAATCTGATATGCCAGCAACAAAGACTGCGAGCAACTCACGTGGGCATTTAGGCAGTGAAACGCAGCGCGGATAATTCCGCAGCAGTGTGGAAATGTGAGGGTTTTGCTTTTTCTGTTACCAACGTGTACGGTTTAAGGGACAGATCCTGCCATCCACACGTAGCTGTAACTCATGGCAAAGACAGGCTCGGTAACAACTGGCTTTGCACTACGCTGCCAGAATTTGTACAGATTTCCTTAGTTTGTAATGCAGGACCATAAACCACGGATCATTATTTCCACTGCTTCAGGCATTTAAAATGAATATGACGCAAAGAAAACCTGTGGACTCATACAGATATCAATCTGGCATGAATAAAACCATCTCAGTAAACAGCATCATATCCTGTTCCTTCATAATGCATACCTGTGTCTTATGTGTTCTTCAAAAACTTTGCCCATAGCATTTCTTTTTCAGATAAAGTAATAAATTAACATCATTTACATGGCAGTAACTTTTTTTTTTAACAATAGGCTGTAAAATCAGTCATTTATATTACAGACAAGTATTTTTATGGCTAATATTTCTCTAAACTAATTAAGATACATGACTGTGGCTGGTTGCACATATATGCACAGAATGGTGAAGGGGCAAAGAGGGGCTGACGTACACAGGACACACGTGAAATCCAGATGCCGGTGAGATCCATCTCGGCACCACTGGGAAACACCGAGGGGTCAGGATTTTACCACTGGTTTTTAAAACCTCAGCTCACTGACAGTGTCTGCTTGTGCACCCGTCGAAGCCAATGACAAAGCTCCCGTGGATTTTGTAAGGTAGATCAGATTAACTAGCCCAGTGATTAACTAGCTTTTAGCCCAGATTAACTAGCTAATTAGCCCAGATTAACTAGCTTTGTACACACAAGGACACTGCGCCTTCAATTATATTAATGAAATGCTCAGATAAATCAACCCATTGCTCAAATTAGTGCAAAAAAAGGCAGAAATCACTCTCAATTTCCATACTTTTTATAGACACCTTAGGACAAATTTGCGTCTTCGTTGTGCTTATGAGATACGTCTACTTGTAAAGGTGGTGTACAACTGGCACCCTGGTGAGATGCTCTCTAATGGCCAGGGGAAGGCAGAGGGCAGTAAAGGTGAGTGGGCAGCATCTTGGAAGAAAAGGAATTTGGGGCAAAGCAGTGATGTCAAATACACAGTAAATATACAAATACTCAATACTGATGCCAATTCGTTTCTGGGTAATAGAATATATTCAACTTCTGCATGCCAACTCGGGCAGGTTAAACTAATGGCTCACTGCAACGAGGGCAGTCATGAAGACTTGCTAATTGCAGCGTTGCCAGAGCCGGGGTTTGCTCTGAGCAACTCGGATTTGAGGCCACGCGCGCGGGTCAGCGTGCACCCTGGGCCACCCCGCGCCCCGGCGGCGGGATGATGCCTCCAGGGATGGTGGGATGGGAACGGGGTTGTCCTGCATCTGCGGGCAGGTGGTCCTGGCAGCCCTAACTGCCCATACCAAAGGATGCCGAAAGGCAGGAGACAGTCTGTTACCTGTAGATGGGATCCATAAAGAACGGGGTGGGCCTGGCGTGCTGCAAGGAGGACTCCGAAACTTTCCTCTGCTCGAGGTCACCTCCTTTCTTTTCTCCAAAGACGTGGTTTTTCCGAGGCTCGGCTTGTTTTGTGCCGCTGGCTCGACTTCTGCTGCCCATGCTGAGATCTAGAGGCTGGTCCTGGCTTGCCGCAGAGGGGGCTGCTGGCTTTGAGGGTATGGGAGTAAGTGGCTTCTCCTCCTTACGCTTTATGGTGAGGTCAAAGGGAGACTCAGAGCTTCCCTTTGGGATCTTCTTTATTTCACTGGGTGATTGGGGCTCCACTTTCAAGGGTAACGGTCTCAAGTCTCTATCAGGAAATGGATACATTGATTGAGAGAATGCTGGAAAAAATGGGAGGGGAAACATGGAAGGGTAAGGTAAGGCTCCGACTTTTTTGTCTTGCAGCCCCACAAGTCCTGTTGAACCAAAGTACTTTTCAGCAATAGAAGCAATAGCCTTTATAGAATCATTCACCGCTCCTGACACCGCAGTCTGCTCCTCTAAGGATGGTGAGAAAATGGAATGATTGCTGTGGTCTTTCTTATTATTTATTGAAGCCAGGCTCTGCAGAGAGCTTACTTTGTCTTTGAACATTTTACCATTTTCTTTAAATTTCTCTTTCTCACTTTCAATGTCACTTTCCAGATCAGAGCCCGAGGTGGTTTCCAGGTCACTGCCACTGGGGGTACTGACATCGTCAAGGTCAAGGTCACTACTCTCTGACTGGTCACTGAGTTTCTCATGCGGCCTCTCTTCAGAGGACCTCTCTGGTTGAAGCTCCACTGGCTTATTCTCCCCTACTGATGGTTGCTTATTTAGTGCCTTCAAAATATCCTGGGTGGCTGGCAGTATCTGAGGATTTGTCATGAGGGGACTTTGACTTTTGTTTGTCTGATCTGCGCTCGGTAGTCCTTTAACAGGAGAACTAGTAGGTAGCAAAGGTGGCCTGTGGTACAAGCCTGAAGGAAACAGACCAGGGAAGCTAAAAGAAAATCCAGGAGCTGTTGGAAAGGTAAGACCAGCAGGATGCCTATTGGCTCCAAAATAGTCAGCAAGGCCCGGATTTGCATGATTCATATTAACCATGGACGTTTTATCCATAGCTGGGGTTCCAGGAAGTGAAATGCCTTGGCCAAAAAATCCTCCTGCTGCAAAATGGTTCTTGCCCTCACAAAATCTCCTGTGTTTATTTAAGGAAGACGTAGTGCTGAACATTTGTCCACAGTCTTTGCACTTGATTTGGGTTCTGCAATCAGCATGCATGCGCTTATGACGACAAAGGTTTGAAAACTGAGTATAGGATTTATGGCAGACCTCACCTGTATGTAAACAACAACAACAACACATCTCAGGCTTTATGGTAATTGCCCCCACCCTCAAAATTCTGCAAATAACACCACTTTTTTACCCACCAAATGTCAATTAGGAAGCCATAAGGAGAAGTCTGGGTGCACAACTGTACAAAAAGCTATTGTACTCTTCCAAAGCAAGGCATCCAAGCAGACAATGTCTAAAGACAGCACCAAAACCCACTCCAACAAACCAGAAAAGGTCTGAAATCACTAGAAGACAAAGTTTCCTTGTCTGCTCTTCGTATTGCACAGCATTGCACATTCGGTACTGTTATTCCGGATTGCATTAGCACCCAGAGCCCCGCCAGGAGCCGCGCCTCGGTGCTGTAACACCGTACAAACCCACAGTACTCCTGCGCAAGAGAGCGCTCGTATCTTCAAATGACATCCATTTATGTCACTATTCACATGTGGAAAGTTAGTCATTAAAATAAATATTTGCAGGACCAGATAGGACGTAGACAGAGTTGCCTCACAGAGCTTTCAGTCTGCAAGACCACAAGGAGATGAAAGAGGTGAAGGAGGAGACAACCAGGTATTACCAAGTGAATAACCTTATTAACAAACAACATTTTTTTCCACTTACAGTTAAGAATTTGATCTCATGAAAGTCCAGGCTAGAGCCTGAGTAACCTCAGTCTAGCACTCTCATATGTCCATAGCATTTCTATTCATGTGATGCATCGTGTCCGTACAGGTGCTTGGGATGCTGTAACTCTAAATGCCACGTCTTAGTAACTTTACTAGTCTTAATATTGCCTATTTGTCTCTTGCACATGAAAAAATACACTATATTTGAACAAGATTCTTTTAAGAATGCAGCTGTATTTATTTGCATGTCTGATGCTCAAAACAGCTCGATGGATTTCCTCTCAAAGTCCTCTGGGATGAGAATACCTTCAGCCTCACAAAAGCAGCACTTGGATAAAGCCTGGGCCCACGGAGGGGAGGAGATCTACCCTGAGCTGACGGGCCTGATCTAGCCTGCAACACTCGGCACGTCGGGGCACGGCTTCCAGCAACCACTTTCAGGAGCAGGAGGTTGAAAGGGGTGCCGGTGGTGCAGAGCGAGACACCATGAAGTGTGAATCATGTCGTTGAAGCAAATGGGATTTTGCGTGTCCCTGACTCTCTGGCTGCTACAAACCTCAGGGAGCCAGTTGGGGCAGCAACCAAAGCACAGGTCCCCAAGTTAAAATGTGGTTTCGAAGAGGATAAGGCTCAGCTCCCCAGAGCTTTTTTTATGTCCCCTTCTGTCATCCTTTGGATGAGCAGGGGCATCAGGCAAGTCCCAAGGCTGCTCTTTGTCTTGTGCTCTTCATTACACTAAAATTTGTCCGTAACTCTGCGCTACCTTGCTTCTAACGGTATCAGCTCCAGCCCTGTTTGAGAACACGGCAGCAGTAGTATCAGTAAGCAGTGTTATCCCTCTAATAAATCCCCCCCTTTTTTTTTTTTTTTTAACCCCAGCCAGGAAAAAGCATATGGCCACTTTATTTTTATTTAATTTGTGTTATATCATAAGCTCTCATCTTTCACACATCAAAGCCACGCAACAATACACATTGTGTATTCTGAGGCCTTTTTAACAATCATTTTCATGATTTGAGACAGACTGACATAATTTACAATGGCTCTATTTTAAGCCCGCAAAGGAAACTGAATTGAATGTATCCCATCCTGCACTCTCGGTTCCCATGAACTGCAATCACGTCCTCTAACTTCC
>VZTL01027838.1:0-14876 GCA_013400535.1 Scopus umbretta | reverse complement strand
AGTCCCAAGGCTGCTCTTTGTCTTGTGCTCTTCATTACACTAAAATTTGTCCGTAACTCTGCGCTACCTTGCTTCTAACGGTATCAGCTCCAGCCCTGTTTGAGAACACGGCAGCAGTAGTATCAGTAAGCAGTGTTATCCCTCTAATAAATCCCCCCCCTTTTTTTTTTTTTTAACCCCAGCCAGGAAAAAGCATATGGCCACTTTATTTTTATTTAATTTGTGTTATATCATAAGCTCTCATCTTTCACACATCAAAGCCACGCAACAATACACATTGTGTATTCTGAGGCCTTTTTAACAATCATTTTCATGATTTGAGACAGACTGACATAATTTACAATGGCTCTATTTTAAGCCCGCAAAGGAAACTGAATTGAATGTATCCCATCCTGCACTCTCGGTTCCCATGAACTGCAATCACGTCCTCTAACTTCCACTCGCACCGGGGCCCGCGCTAACCTTCCTGCTCCTCTAAATCTCTGCCCTTGAGAAACTTGACCACTTGTTGTCATCTCTTAACTGTTTACCTCTTCAGCAGGCTGCTTCATATCTCAGCAACAATGCTCCCATTGTTCAAGGGCCTGATCCTGCCTGATCCACCCGTTTTCCCTGTTCACATCCCGTTGACATCCCCGGCACAATTCATGGGGTAAAGAGTGCAGAATTGGGCCCAAACACAGGAAATTTGCAATGCGGTAATTCAGGAAGAATGTTTGTTGCTGTGTATCAGTTACTGTTCCTGCTGCAAATCTTCATTCACAAGGAAAGACAAGAAAGAAAAGAGAGAAAATAAAAAATAAAATGAAAAAGAAAGAAGAAAAAACATGGAAAAGAAAGGAAAGAGAGGAGAGGAGAGGAGAGGAGAGGAGAGGAGAGGAGAGGAGAGGAGAGGAGAGGAGAGGAGAGGAGAGGAGAGGAGAGGAGAGGAGAGGAGAGGAGAGGAGAGGAGAGGAGAGGAGAGGAGAGGAGAGGAGAGGAGGCAAAAAAATTATTCTAGTTCATTGAAGAAGCTTGATTTTCTCTTGATAAGTACTTTCTGTTTCTTTTTTGGGGGAAATATTTTATTTGCCTACTCAACATAGAACTACTTTTTATTTAATATAGAGCTATTTGTTGTTTATTTCTTGCAGTATGAAGCTCTGATTTTTCTGCTCTTTTCTCCCATTTTTAGCCTAATCACAGGCATAAGGTTTCTGCTCCCAGAAATGAAAGTCACCTCCATACTTCACGGTACAGAATCATGCCCCTTACCTTCACTGTTGAAATCTTACACAAAAAGCTCCCCCTGCTCCTCTCAGGCTGACCACAGAAACCAAAATTAAACTGACCAGAATGGTGACTCAAGTGGCATATCCATCGGTTTGCACAAGCTTCATCTTGGATATTATGGGCCAACTCCTCTCCTTGTATAAAGCAGGATGAACTCTATCAGCACTGATAGAGTTGTCCCTACCATATAGCTGCAGAGCATCAGACCATATATATTTTTCCAGGGAAAAAAAGTCTCCAATGTATACATTTACAAGGCTAGGCTAATGTATAATAAAAACCAATTCGTGTTTTGTGAACTTTTGATCTTCTACCAGGTCTTGTTGAGGGCCTGCTTCTTATTCACATGACTGTATTAAATACAACGCTTCACTCAGGTAGGCTAGAGTGGTAAGCGGATGAGAAGGGGTGTATTGGCACAGATTTGGTCTTCCTAAAGTTTGGGAAGTTCTCCCTTAAAGAACATTGATACAGTATTAAATTATTATTCTCCATTAATATACTCAAAAGTCAACAGAACCAAGAAATATTCTACTCCAGAGAAAAGCAAAAATACACACTTACAATTGAGATATATCCTTACAGACTATAAAGGAAGATGCAAATTAATCATTTGACTATATTTTATCTCAGTTTTAAAACTAAATTAAACAAATAATGGCAATACCATTAAAACATGTAAATATTTATTATTATAATCTTAATCAAACAATTAACAGTTGTCCTGAGGACTTTACCTTTTTGAGAATAAAAGTTATTTAAAACTATTTAATGAGGTGCTGCTTGCTCAACGTGCCTCTTGCATTTAACAGGCACCCTATTAAATCCATGGGCTTTCAAGGCTGGCAAAGAAATTTTGGGGCCAGGTCCAAAGCTCTTACTCCCCAGAGCAGTCTTACTCTTGGGGACGATCACCTGAAGCCTCTGTGTAACATGGCATCAATGAAGAGCACACCCAATGCCCCACTGATTTTGGAGGAGGCTCTGTATGTAAATCGATTGCTCCACCTCGACCTCCGTGGCTATTTCCAGGAGCCAGGACTCCTCAGATAAGTTTGTCTTGTAAGATCTACCTCTTTTTCATCACATGACTCTATTTCCAAGTAAAGCTCTGCTTAAACTTTAGCGGATGGGGGACGGTTATCAACTTTAATTGCTTCCACGTATCAAAGCAACAGAAGCTGGGTTTGATTTCTCCTATTACACCTTATTACGCCCTTTAAATCTCAGTGCCATACTTTTAAGCAACTAACTTGTAAGGGAAGCTTCCCTCCTTGCAGCTTTTATTGCTCTACAGACCCCAGGTTTAACACAAACTCCCAGTCTGGCTCCCAAATTGCAAAAATTCATCTCATGCCTAAGCATGCTCTGTACCGCGATTGTCTCTGGACCCCAAATTAGCCAGCAGTTAAGTTTGCATATTTTCTGCTTATTAAAAAAATTACTCTAAGTACTATTTTGAATATGTTCGATCTATTATGGCATGTGGTTTCTATTTGGAAAGGCTGGAGATTCTGCAAAGGCAGTGAGTAATTACCTTAGTGTTGGTGAGTTTTCACTCAAGCTTGGGCGGTGTACTGTAATAAGAGACAGTTGCCATAAACAGACTGGTATGAGTAAATCATGGTGTGTGGCCTTCTGGTGGAAAACAGATATCTCCTTTAGGTGACCCTACCTCCCTCCCATGGCTCAGCAAAGCCTACCGAACATGTGGTCTCCAAACCCTTTTGTTCAGCAATTACATGGCTGTTACTTGTAGGTTGCTCAACGGGTTTTCATTCCTCGCACTGTACGTATGAAGAATACTCGCTGGTGTACTGGTGGATTTGATTTATCAGAATAAATAGTAACAAAAAGCATCTGAGAGATTAGTTCATTTAAGAGAGATGCCACTTAAGACTTTTATGTAGGGCATTGACTGCAACAAGATTGTCTGAAGACTCCCTACCTGGCTAGAAGTTACTGTTTTCTAACAACTATAATAATCATAACAAGTGCAATTACTTAACCTGTAATCAGGTTTAAAAAATATTAGTGATATTTCTTATTGGATCTAGGTATACATTTTCCCATTGAAGAAGCCCAAACCAGAAGTATGATCTAACCCAATGGCAGATACACAGACTTTGAAAAAACGAGTCTTGCAAGCCAATGCTCCTCCTCTTGAGGAATTATCTTAGCGTGTGGCTGCCGCTTTGTCCAGGTGTGGTGTTGGTATTTGGGTAAATTATTGTTGAGAGCAGCAAAAGATTAAGAAGTTTAGAGGACAAGTAGGGGAGGTGGTCACAAGGTGCCTCTCAAGCCGTAGCAGGTGCCTGGAAAGACGGTGGTGGAGATTAGCACTACCAAGAACAATACTCTCCAATCTTTTCTGCCTCTGCTTCCCTGGTGAAAGGGAGAGAAAGCAACCTGCAACATTCCCATGAGCCCAGCTTCCACATCTCCTAGCAGGATCTGGCTCAGCAGTGAACACAACCCGTGAGACTTTGAGGATTCGATTTACAGCCCGGTACAGTCAGGCCCACATAGGAGGCAAGTTTTATTGCTGGAGCAGCTGTTGGCGACGATCTAATAGCTTAACTCAATACTTAAAAAGTTGGGGCATGCAAAGGAGCCTCAAGGAGGGCAGCAAGTTCCTCCAGCTGAAATTCACTGCCTCCAAGGTTTATTTTCCAACTCCAGCACATGGCATCTGCTGTGGGGACTCTGTGGCCCAAAATTAACTCCTAAAGCAAAGCAGCCTTTGCTGGCTCTGCCTAATTCCCAGCGTGTCCCCACCGTGGTGGCAGCCGCTGCCACCCTCCCCTGCCCACCCCGGCACTGCCGACCGCTGCCCTGCGCCGCAGGGCCGGATCCAGCACAGGGCACAGCACGGGGTTCCTGCTCCTCGTGCAGAGGAGCAGGAAGGAGAGCAGCCAGCGTGGCGCCGTGCAAAGCCATGAGGCTGCAGCCGCCGAGCCTGGCACGGCTCCTTCTAGCTAAACCTCATTCCCTGCTTGCTCTTCGCATCCGCGCACGGAAAAATATCCCAGGGACAACAGGTACATCTATACGGCATACAGTGTCTGCCTGAAAAGGAAAATGGTACGAAAGTAACGTTTTGCATTGGACTACGAATTACCCAGTGCTCACCTAGTAACTCACAGCCCCCGTGAAGCCAGCGGGCAATTCAAAGGGAGCACAACACAACCTCTTGCTTCCAGATTACGCTGCTTTTCGACAAAAGAAGTAACACTTAACCAAAGACATTTAGTTGAAGACTTACATATAAAAGGTTTGACACTGCTGTGGATGTGTTTATGCTGTTTGAGGCCTGAAGAAGTGGCAAAGGTTTTGCCGCACTCTGGACAAGCGTGAGCACGAGCCCCAACATGCTGGGAACGAATATGCCTCTGAAGGTTGCTGGGGTCCGTGAAAACCTGCTAGGAAACGAGTACTGATTAACCAAGAAACTTAACTGCGGAAGAAGCCAACTATTACAAGAGTCTTTTAAAATTCAAACCTTGGAGCTACTTGGGAACAGTTAAGATTAAAAACGGTGGCTGCATCGCAGCCTGGCTAATGGGCATCAATGGGAGCTGGGCTTGCAAGACAGGGCCTCAGTTTCCCAGGATCAGCCAAGTATTTGGTGGATCTGTTAACCCCTTTGCAGCTGCTGCAGCAGATGCATTTGCCCCTGCCATTAGAAATTGTGCTTCTGAGGTCAGGAACCTCACACAAAATGAGTCAAAACGCGGCTGCTTGAAACGTCTAAGCGTTACTGCTTTAGGAATACTTTATAGTGACAACTGAGTGCATGACAGCGAGAAATCACGCTGTACACGACACAGTCCCAGCACCCAGGCTTAGTTGCATCTTAAAAGTGTCAACTCAATATAAAATTCCCATTATTGCAGCAAATCTACTTAAAACTGAGAAAGTCCTCGTGCAAAAGGCCCAAGCTTTGGGAATCCGAAAAAAAGCAATGCAGAGCACCATATCCTATACAAATCATCTGCACAGCAAGCCCCGTGCTGGGAAATCATAGAGATGCTCTGGCGATAAGACAGTTGCGCTCACTAGCACAGCTAGGGCCCATCGCTGTTTCTTACTTTGATTTATATTGCAGATGGGGACCCATCCACCCTGCGTCTCCCTGGGGTTTCTTGCCCCTCAGTGGTCCTCTTATACCCCACCAGTCCTCGCAAGGCACCGAGCCCTGAGCTCAGGGATGCTCAGCATCCTACATCAGCGCTCAGTTTGGACCCCACAGGCATTTCCAAATCAAAGAGGGTCGAAAAATATTTATTTGTATTTATAAAGTGGAAGTGTAAAGCCTTGAGAAACCATCCGGAGCACAGCAGAAGCTTTACACCCTCCTGCATCCCAGCCCTGGACATCCCCCCTTGCATGCTCTTGTGCATCCAGCCGCACGAGAAGTGCCAGGCAGCCTAGAAATTCACTGTACCTTGGCACAGTTTTCACACTCGTAGTGCTTCCCGCTGTCGTGCGACATTTGGTGACGTATCAAGTTGGACTTCCAGTTAAAAGCTTTGGGGCACTGGTCGCACTTGTACTCCCTCTCCTCGCTGTGTGACAGCATGTGCTTCTCCAGGCTGCGGAAACAGGAACAGGGCTCAGTGAGGTACCCCGCACACATGGGTTTATCAGAAGGTTGCAGATCAGCATAGGAAGAGGAAACAGCAGAACACATAATTACAGAAAAAAAAAATTTAAAAAGCCCCAAAGGCCCAATCCCGACAGACCCAAGTCCTTCGGGTATCAGGCTTGTCCCAGCCGAAGGCAGAACATCCTCCTCCCTACCAGAGTAACAGATCCTCTCATGTTTTGCCATACCACTTGCAAATGCTCCAGGAGATGCTGCTGCCATCGCTCCCTAAGGAGATCATTTTATACACATCTAGGTATTTCACTCCGGTAATTCTTCCCTGCAGTCGGAATTACTTCTACCTTATGGCTTTCCCTCTAAACACACCTTGGATCCCACCACCTGGCATAACTCCACTCCTTTGATGGGAGTCGATTCTTCTTACAGCAGGAATAGATCAGGAGTAACTCCACTGGCGTAGGACAAAATCAGCATAAGAAGCCTCTAAATACGCCACACAACAACTGGAAGTAGACTTAATTATTCTTAACTGTGTTCAATTGCGTAGCTGTTTGTTCATTCATTTCTTAGTAGTTTATTCAGTCTATTAGTAGGGTATTTAACCCCCATCTAATTACAGCTGCATAACTTTGAATCCGTTTTTGTCTCTGAATTTTCTGAATTCCTGTTTCATTATTCATTTGCAGCAAATATGTATTTTTAAACACTTGCATTGCTTGGTCACATGCAAAATTGTAACTCACAGTATTGCTTCAGGAAAGATCAGTATGTAACGT
This sequence comes from Scopus umbretta, assembly GCA_013400535.1. Classification (NCBI taxonomy): domain Eukaryota; kingdom Metazoa; phylum Chordata; class Aves; order Pelecaniformes; family Scopidae; genus Scopus; species Scopus umbretta. The sequence continues at coordinate 8,219 of VZTL01027838.1, read as the reverse complement.
AAGAGTGGATTCACAGAAAAGCCACTGGAAATTGGGATCTTTAGCCTGAGATGCCAAACCGAACCGGATCAGTCCTTCCTCATGCGGCGCTCCCACTCATCTCTGGTGATTCAGTGGACAAAACCTGCCAGGTTTACTGTCTGGTTTGGGTTGTGCAGCCCCAACAGCAGCCTTCATTCTCAGCCACAGGTAATGGAAATGCTTTCACCCTGTGGCTGCTCTTTACTTCTATACCTCTCAGACTCCTTCCTTTGGAGGAAAAAAAAACTAATTCTGGCTTCCCCTCCTAACACGTCTATAACAATTGACTCTCCATCATACACTGGTAAACAAATCTGCCGTAAGACCTAGAGAGACTCTTGTCCCAGCCCTGGCACCAGCTCCCAGACGCCTGCCGCGGCTCCGTGATCTGCCATCAGCGCTGGGCAGTCCTGGCCCCCCAGATCTCCATCTTCCTGCACAGCTTGTTCTCCATTTAATTACGCACACCCTCAAGCATGGCTCGTTTGGGCCTTTTGTTTTATATAATCTGGATATAGCACACTTCGGTACTTTTTTGCTGTGAACTGTCTTTGTGGTGTATTAGCCTCTCAATAATTCAGGAGTCCAGAGAATGACTGCATTCTCTCTCATTTTTCACTCTTTCTCACAGTACTGCCCATCTATTTATGATGACTCGTTCTTTGTTTTCTGCCCTTTCTCTTCAATATTTAATATTTTAAGCTAAATTTACATTTCCTCAATGATTCCCATATGTTAGACATTGTCCTCTGGTTCGCAGGCAGAAAAGAACTTTAACACCAAATAACTCATGACGTGGAAAAATGTTACAGTCCAGCCTCCTGCCGCAACCCTTCTGACTTGACCTACCTACATCAGCCCCTTCCAATCACTCACCCATATTAAAAATTAGATATGCGGAGCTGCATGCTGCTCAACACCGGCCGGTGAGGAAGACCTTGTGCCTGCACAAATTCACACTCAGCAGGGTTGACCTAGTATGCAGGGAGCAATGTGTGGCACATCGTGTTTTAATTTTGTGGAAGCGTTGAGGATCAGGTCATACGCCATGCTGATCTGAGACCCTCCGACGTGATGCCGAGCAACCCCCGCCCCATCAACAGGAGCTAAGGAGCAGCTGTGTTTTGGGAGAGGGTGCTCCATCTTGCAGAATCAGCACCTGAAACATCCAGGAGCAGCTGTCCAAAAAGGGGCTAACCCTGGGCATGCACAAGTCTGTGCTAACCTCTGACAGACACCACAACATCCTGAATCACGGACTAGTAAAGATTTACGTGAAAAATATGAACCCACAAAATACTCTAAATCGACAAGTCAACATTTAAGGGGCATATGATCATTAAGCAATGCAAATAAATGCACTGCTGTACCTAAAAGGGCAGTTAATAGTTATTTAAGTTGTGCCCACGCAACACCGAGAAGAAAGAAGACACTGGGAGTCTGGGAGCTGTGCTACAGACTCCGGCCCAGGTCTGCTGCTGCTGCTACAAACCAGCTTCCTAAGAAACACACCACCTCATCACAGTGGAGGATCTGGCCCAGGATTTTGCTACTGAGGTATCTCGGCATTACTATCAAACATCGGCTGAGGTCAATCCTCCGCCGTCCTGAAAGCATTAAGATGTGAATCTGTGAGGTATGTGCTGCAGAAGCTCCTGTGAACTCTCAGTATCTTTCAGTAATTTGCAAAATTTGCCATGATCTGCACCACAATAAGGTATTTTAAGAGGCCACAAAAACTACAGTGACAGAAAACATGGAAATGTTCTTCAGGATATAAAAGCTGTACTTTCTATTTACACTCTATGGATATTTCAGATACATATGCATAAGGGTCTATCTGTTTCAACAGCCAGATATATGTGAAAAAGAGATGAACCCCAGCATTTCAAGACAGTACGGCTATAAATATATATTAAGGGACAGACATATATATACTAACATCTGGAACCTGCCTCTAACTAGCACGGCTTGTTTGCAAAGATAAAATTGGTAACATCAGTGAACGCTACTCAGAGGTGTTCCAAGTTATTCCTAACTAAAAATAAGGAGCCCAGACCTTAAATGATCTGAACTATAATCACTTCTCTGATTTCAGTGCAACCACCCCAATTCATGCCAGCTAGAGATCTGATTATCAGAAGATCCAGTTCTTAATTTAAGGTCCCCACTAAGGACTTCAGTACAAGGACCAAATTTATTGAGACTCCATTGCTTTCTATGCCATAAAACACCAACCAGCACAGAAGTCTTATTCATCTTCCACCTTTGGTTTGCATAGAAGATGAAGGTAGCAGATTCTGTTCTGGCAGAAGCCCAGCATGATCTGACTGAAGCCATTACAGAATTAGCCTCATCCAATCATGTTTTAAGCATCTACTCCTACCTTTGTAAGTCTGTGAAGACTTGATCACACTCTTTACACTCCTGGATTTCATGCACATCCCGAAGGTCATTCTCATTTTCAAGCTTTTTCTGGAAGTCCTCCTCCACCATGGAGAAAGCGGAGTGAGGTGTGCTGCAGGGGAACTTCTGATGGTCTACAAGCTCAGCCTTGGACTCAAAGAGCTGGTCGCAGTCCTCACAGCGATACTGGCGCTCCTCTGGAAGACAAAGGGGTTGGGCACAGGGAGACCGCATCAGTTTTCAGTCATTGTAATTACCATCCCATCAGGAGTTCCATGACAGCGTGGTTAAATGAAGAGCTATTCAGTGAAAAAGAGAAGAACCTCAAAAGAAACAAGGATGCCTTATAACGCCTTATAATAATGCTTTAATTCCACAACGTAGGACAGTGCAGCACTACCTGTCAGCTGCCAGGGTGACATCCAATAGTGATCCCTAACACTGGCTTAGGACAAAAGTCAGTGTGCTATATACTATCCTAAACGGGGATATACAGGGTCTACGGTGGATATCCAGTGGAGGCTGCCAGTCTCTGCCTTTCTGAATGAAGGAGACTGACTTAGACAGGAACATCAGCTTCTAAAATAGCCAAAAGGGTGTTTATAGAGTTTTTAGAAGTCTCATTTCCATTGGAGTCCTTTTGCAGCACCCAACCCTGTTCAAAGTAAGCCAGAGACACATGAAGTTGGGGTAATGAAGACAGGGGGCCTTGCTTTGAATTCCATAAAATTGGTCACAGCGTGTTTCTTACTGCAAACACGTGTAGAAGATCACTAGAGTGTCACTTCGGTGTGAATATTGCATTCCATTAATTAGCAATTCCTGCAAAAGAACAGATTAGCTGAAGAAAATCCCAAAGGGCAAACTTGGAGAAGAGCATCCCATGGTATTTTTTTCTGCTGGATTTTCTACTGATAGTCCACAGAAGGAGCCAGACGCCCCGTTTTGGTTCCAGTGTTACCTGCCCTGCAGGTATAAATACCCAGGGGCTCTGAGTCAGAAAGGCACTGAGGAGTCTGCCTGAAATCTCAAATGTATGTCGTTGGTTGCTCATTGACAGTTGAGTTGATCCAGAGAAAACATCACAGGGCTCTGTTGCCTGTTGTCCACGAGCAATACTTTGGCTCAGTCTGCTTCTAAAATAGCCCTGTGGGACATACTCCTGCGTGCGACTGCAGAGATTTCCTCTGGCGTCATTTATACAATAGCTACTTGACCAGAGGGACTAGGCATTGAAAACGCTGTGCTTGAAAAGGGGGACATCTTTAGCAATAACTAAACAAAGTTACTCCTATAGGGAAAAAAAAACACACAAAAAAACAAACACAAAGCCAAACTAGAATGAATTAATAATCCCCACCTTTTTCTTAAGAGAATAAAAGATACTAGTGCTCTAAATGTACAGGCAGTTATAAGAAAGTGCAGCCCATGATACCTCCTGCCCTGGGAAAACCCCTGTGTACTGTCCTTGAATCCCTGAGAATTTGTAAAATGTCCACATTGGCATAACCTGTAATCTAACGGGCGTCAAGCAGATATCCTGCACCCAGTCCCCGCTGTGGCTATACAACCCACTGCCCAACGGGCAGCAGAGAAAAAGCAGCTTTTGGCGGTGGGGGACAAATTTCAGCAACAGCTCAGGAGTTTCCGACCCCGAATCTGTGCGTCAGATGAGTAACAAATGAGCGTGAGGAGGAAGAATGGCTCAAATGTTCTCACAAGTGACAGCAATGTTAACAACTTGAGACTTTCTCTTTTCAAGAGGACAGAATAACAGTTGTTTGGCTAAGTAACAAAAAATAACCTACAATCAGGGTCCATACAGGTCTTGCAGGAGCAGCACAGCTTAGGGATAAGGACATGGACTCTTATTCTCCTTTTGCAATACCCATAACATGATCAAGTTTCAATCCTGAAGCCTTACTACTGCCCTCAATTACATCTGCAAACCTCTGTTTCTGCCAGGGAGGTTTGAGTAAGTGGGGGTAAAACCTGAACAACATTAGGAGTTGTAGGGATGAGAAATACCGACTGTGCAAACTACAGCTCGCCAGATTAGCAGTTACAAAACGCAACACCAAACGAAGCTATGCTCCTGCCTGGACTAGGAGTGATGAAGAAAATAGAGAACCCCCAATGCCAATGCTGGCTTTGCTTTTGAGAGCACATCCACTCTTCAGAGGGACTGAGGGAGTCATGACAATATTAGACTAGTTTATTCACTGAACAGCTTTCAGAGAAACGGAAGGGCAGAGGATAGGCAAATACAACTGCAGTCCAGCTCTCCTCCCTGGCTGAAGTGAAGCCATCCTGGATTTCAAAGGGATTCCAACAGAGGAGAAATCTCGCTCATTTTTTGCTTAATTTTAATGATACTTTTTATTCCATTAGACAGTAAGAAGCAGCTAACCGTGAATGTCTGGAGCCATCGTTTCATGTGAATAATCTTCACTCTTCATGAACAGTAAGAGCTCCTCTCCTGGTTCAATATCTGCTACCACTCTGTAGAATATCTGGGGGGGAAAAAAAAAAAAAAGAGAAAGCAATGTGACTACCACAACAGGCAAAGAGGCATAAACCACTGCCGGTGAGTATTACAGGATCAAAACCGCATGGCCAGGCCTGCCCCAGCATGGGTGCTGGCCGCCATTTGCTGTAAGTAAGCATTTTATTTATTAGCATTTTTATTTTAAAATGCTAAGTAGCATTTTACTGTTTCGACTATGGCAGGTCTGTTCCTTCCAGCCCCAAAGCTGCTGGTGCTTTGGGCTCTGTGAGGATAAAGAGGACGATTGCTTTCAACAGCCTCTGCTGCAAAATGAGCTGCCTGTGGACTGCAAAGATCCCCGGCAATTTGCATGCTTAGTTATACCAAACCCACGTACAACATAGCCATAAAACGCATCCCTGAGTGATCCCTGTAAGGGAGATAACTCCTATTGCACTGGGAAAAGGCACTAAAGCAGACCTGAGAAGATGTTGCTGTGGGGCCACGCTTCCTTGGGTCCGTGCACCCAGAGCAAGCACGCGCCGGCACTGCGAGCCTCTGCCGAAAGGAAATTCCCAAAATCCACCTGGCTGCTTTCTGTCTCAGCAGGAAACATGAAGAGCACTAAAAAGCTCCACAAAGCAGCTCAAATAAGTATTATTAACTTCCTCAGGCCTTGTTAAACACAAACACGACAGCTATGCTTCCTACACTAAAAAATGACGTCTTTGTGTTTTCTTGGACTAATGTATTAATGTAATGTAAACCTTTAAAGGTTTCGCTCTCAAACTCCTAACTCTCAACGCTCATGTCAGTGCATTGGGAAAGGCAGAAAATCACCTCCACGGTTTGAAGTCAGACAGATGCGTTTGTCGCAAGGTGGGTACGGGTATCTAGAGACGCGTCGCTATCTTCCTTGCCCACGAACCGTCACCCACCGGGTGGCCCCGGCAGCCGAGCACATACCGACGTCCTCCAGGAGGTGGCCGTATAGCCTAATCGTTTCTTTCTGCACAAGCGGCCTTCGCCCACAGATATCGGCTAAATACTGAAAAATAACTAAATAAGATGCATTTCCTCGGATTTGTTTTCTCTTTTCTTCGCCTTGTCCCAAAAACTGCTCTGGAGGACGCGTGCGGGGGAGCGGTGGTGAAGGCCGCTGGGGGCCAGCTCATCCCATTGCCCTGGCGCTCGCCCCTCTCCAGGTACCAGAAGCGCTGGGAAAACACATCGGGCACAAGGAACCCGTGCTGCAACCCCTTGCTTACGGCCAATTTTCCCCAGAAAAGCCAGAAGCAGCAGTTTATGGGCAGCCTGATCTGCCCAGGCTGCACCTCCCTCGTCTTCTACGCCATCCTGCTCGAACCGTCGGCTGCGTCCACTTGGGCTTGGCGTTCCTACCCCTTGCTGAAGGGATTGCAAACTCCACGGAGTATTTCGGAGAGCGTGAGGGCCCGAGAGAGCCATCGCAGGGTCTCGTGCATGTCTCCTCATGCAGCCGGGCAAACACCCGGTACCACAATCCCCTCTGGAGCCGATGCTGCCGCGGGCGCCGAAGGATGCGGGGCTGCTGCGTGAGCTCCAGCACACTGGGGACTGGCTGGGGCAACGGAATGCATTTGGTCAAAGTCCGACGGACATTTAAGTGAAGCCAGCTTTTAACTCCCACAAATAAACCTGATGTCAGCACCGCATCCAGTGAACATTTGCTGTAAGCGACGCTTGGATTTCCATTTATTAAGATAAATGTATTGAAAACTGGCTTTTTTCTTCCAGAAGTATAACTGCAGAAGCTGCAGTCCGATCCATGGAAGATAAGGCTGGTTGCTGGCTTGCTTTGGGTGGAAATAACACGTGTGTGGCACTGCGCACCGGCCAGAGAGGCTTCTGCTGACCTCCCTGCTACAACAGCACCCACCTCCCACTTGGGGTGGGAGCGGCCAGGTGGGACCTCCACCATCTTATCAGGGGGACCATGCCAAAGCTCCTGCTCTGCCCAGGACAGCTCTGCTCAGGACTTGCCTCGGTACTCCCAGATTTTGGGTCACGGTTGGGTAAATTGAGCTGTTGTTCTGAGGTCAGCAGTGCACTCACACCAAGGAGCAAACAAAAACCGCAGCGAAGCCTTCTCCAGTATTTTTCCTCCTCTGCTCATGCCGTCCCATCAGAGGTATTCTGATAGACCTTTTCACCTCTCGTCGCAAAGTGAGGACACATGGACCGTACACGGGCATAAAGAGCGTCTTGTTCACGAAGCGCTGGGCTGGGGCGCATCACTTCTCTTTGGGAAGCCCCGGTACGACGCAGCATCTTTCTTGCAGCTGTGGGATGAATCCCTAACCAGGGTGTAAACTCTGCAGCCAATTGTCCCGTCTGCGCCGGTATTCAAAAATATCAGAGATGATTAAGCTACCCATTAGAAACTACCCGGCCAGCCTCTCTGTACCTCAGCGGGGAGACGAGACAGAGTATCCAGAAAAACTCCATGGTTTAGGTTGAGTGATGTTTCTTTATTTTGCATCTCAGAACTACCGCCCTCCAAAACAAGGTCCAAGTGACAGATTTCCATCTCTAGCATTCAGACATTATTATTATTATTATACTAACTTTAATTATTATTAAAAGCAGCTTTTAAAATTTCTGCATGTACAAAAAACCCCCACCTGCACTAACAGTTTATATACTAGATGGCATTCCAATGAGAATCTAAAACGTCTTGAACTTTAAACCAAAACGATTGCACGGGTAAATTTAACCTGATTTTAATAGCTGTCCTTATTCTTTGACTTGAAAGGCTTTTTTCTCACTCTTTCCACCTCAAACCTCCTGGAATTACCCGGCCTGAGAAGAAGTGAGAAGCTAACTGTGGAGATGAACCACGTTGCCCGCGTTTTTAGGCAGCAGCAGCAGCCGACCGAGGGCAGACGGCGTGGGGGTCCTGCAAGCCCCCAGATGGGAAAGCTCATAAATTACCCCCCAGCCCTGCAGGTCTCCTCCTGGCTGCCCCTGTTTTGCCACAACAGCAACCTCTACCGCTGGCAGTCTTTTTTTGTATTTGGAAAGGCTAATGTAGACTAAATAGCCTCTTCGATCGCAAAGCTTGAAGATTTCTTGGATGCGGTCCTGCCTCTACTGTAATTAACGAAAGGCTTTTATTTTCTATCACCTCTTCGGCCTCCCAAGCCCGTTTCGTTACCTGACTTTTTCGGGTTAACCTGCATTCAGGATGCGCGAGCGCGCACCAGTCTGCCTCGTGAAGTATAGGAAAAGCTGCTGCACGGTCGAGGAACGACTGGGAGTCGGG
>VZTL01027833.1:13366-36152 GCA_013400535.1 Scopus umbretta | reverse complement strand
CCCCCCCCCCCCCCCCCCGTCCCCAGCCGGCTGCGAGGCCGCGGTGCGCTGCGGGTTAACGCCAAGCGGGGCCGGGATCCTGCGAGGCCAGTAACATTTGGAAGGCGCCAGATGGACGCGTGCCCGTGCCGAAGGCTCGCTCGGCACAGCCATGCTCCCCCGGCGCTGGGGCTGGGGGGCTGCCCAGGGCAGCAAAGGGGCGCCCGCCGGGATGTGGGGATGCTGACCGTGGGCCCACCGGGGTCCTGGGCCACCCAGCACCCACCCACGCCCCCCCACGCCGGGCACCGCCGCCACCCCCCTCGCTTGCAGCCCCACCGCAGGGAATGGCGGCAGCCGGGGCCAGGAGCACCAGCCAAGCCCACGGCATCGCCGCTGCACCCCTTCGGTGCCGACACCGCGCCGGGGCAGCCAGGTGGGGACCGGGGGGTCCGGGCAGGGGGAGAGCAGCCAGTTGCCTCCCTTGGCCAATTTTAGAAACTGGCTAGACAAGAAAAGCAGAATGGGCCGGGCAGGATTTACAGCCGGGCTGGTGTCAGGGTGGTTTTTTTTTTTTTTTTTTTTTTTTTTTTTTTTTTTTTTTTTTTTTTTTTTTTTTTTTTTTTTGTGGGAGGCACACATGAGTTGAGCGGAAACTCCTGGCTGCGGATCCTGTTTCCTGGGAGATGCAGCGCGGTGCAGGGCCGGCTGGGGCCGAGCTGGGGTGTGGGAGCCACCGGGGACGATGCCAGCGCTGGCGTGGCGGGGCAGGGGGGGGCGGGAGGGNNNGGGGCAGGGGTGCAGGGACGGGTGGGGGGGGCAGCCCCTCTCTCCACGCCCCCCCCTGCCCCGGCACGCCGGCAGCCTGGCACCCCACACACAGGTGGGCACGGAGGGAATGCACCCACCGACAGGTACGGCATGCACGCGCACAGGGCTGCAGGTGCACACGGCGGTTGTGCACAGGCAGGAGCGTGCACAGGTAGATGCACCCAGGATGACTGTGCACGCGCGGGTGTACCCACGGGAAGCACAGTGCACACACCGGTGCGCCCACGGGGGGAAGAGTGCGCACATGTGGGTGCACCCCGGCGGGCAAGTACGGGTTACAGGTGCACACGCACACCTACGCGGGTGCAGGCGCACGCAGCGGTACAGGCACAGGCGCTGGCGTGCACGCAGATGGGTGCACACGTGGGTGCACACAGGTACACACGCACGCAGAGCTGTGCAGCACCCGCCTCCCACGCACAGGCAGGATCACACCCACGCGGGGGTACAATGCACCGACAAGCACTGCCATGCCCCCGCACCCTCCCGGCCACGCGGTGCTGGCAGCCCCAGCCAGGCACCCAGGCAGCACCCGTGGGCTCCTGCAGCGCAGGGACCCCTCAGGTCCCTGAAATGGCCAGGCCAGCCCCCAGACCCTCACCCCACACCCCAGCAGAAGCAGGAGGCCATCGCCAGCTCGTGCCGGGGGGCACGCTGGGTTTTGCCCCAGTCAGAGCGGGTGATGGCAAACCGCCATTCACCCGTCCCCTTTGAGAGGCTGCGGTGGCCCCCGAAAAGCTGGAGGTGCGAGGAAGCTGCGAGCGCAGGGAAAGCACCCGAGGTCCGGCAGCGATACGCAGCAGGGGCATGGGTACGGATGGGGAAACCGAGGCAGGGAGCAGGGCGGGCTGTGCCTGGGGTGCAGATGGAAACAGGGAGCTGCAGCCAACTCTTGCAGAGGACCCAGGCGTCCTGTGCCGCCCCAGCCCCCTGCTCCGCTCCCACCCAGCTGCCCTCCCGGCTCCGGTTACAGCCGCGGCTGGGCCAGGCTGCAGCACCGCGTGTCCTGGGGGGCCAGGCTGCTTGTGGACAGGGGTTCAGGGCACCCACTCTCCCCACAGCCATCCACAACCCACCGGCATCACTGATCCAGCCACGTATGAGCCTCAGAGCGCACACACCTATAGATACACCTATTTTTTTTTCCCCACCTCACCGGGGAGCTTTCCATTAAAATTGGAAGAACGCAACTTGCCGGCAGAGCCCCGGCGCGGATCGTACACAGCCTGTCACTCACACATCACTTTGTAGATGCCCATAAATTGCTTCATTACCTCTTCTAATTGAGGAGAACGCAGCTGCTGTGGGGCGGTGACAGAGCGCTTTCCCTTTGAAGGATGCCTCGCTCTCCAAAGACGGGTCCGGCAAAGCCGCAGAGCCCCACCAACATCCCAATAATAATAATAATAATAATAATAATAACAATAATAATAATAGTAATAATAATAATAGTAATAATAACAATAATAACAGTATCCAAGCAAAATCCCTTGGCAAAGGGCAGTGGGGCTCACGTGCGCCGGAGCCCGCTTGCGGGAAGGGGATGAGGTGGTTGGAGGGCCCTGCGCCGATGGGGAAACTGAGGCATGAGGGAGGTTGCACCACGCACGGGGAGAGGGTGGGGATGCAAACCCCTGCGTCGCCCCGGAACCCTGGAAGGGACCATGGTGGTAACAGGGTTTAGGGACAACTCCGTGCTCAGGGGGGCCAGAGGACGGAGCGTGTCCCTGGCCTGTAGCGGGAACCCGGGAGGTGATGGGGATCCACAGGGCAGGGCGCTGCCCGAACTCCCCAGGGAACTTCCCACCCTGGTCAGGGGCTACGTCCTCCCAGCTTCGCCGGCACGAAGCCAGGGGTGCCTGCCACCCTCCCGCATCCCCGTCCCCTGCGCCCCGTCCTTGCGCGGGCCCCCCGGCTTTGTCTGGCAGGCGGCGAGCGGCTGCGGCTGGGCTCGGTCCCCTTGCAGGATACTGCAGAAGGATTTACTGTATTGCAGCTTGTGCTGGCTGCAGCCCAGCGCACAATAGATTAGCTGTAGCCCAGGGCAGCACGTTGCGGGGGAAGGAAGGTGGGATTCATTCGGATGCAGATTGCAGGGCATTTGCTGCAGTATACTGCAGGATCCGGCCACTCGCTCGGGACGCCCCACCGTCCAGCTCCAGCCCCTGGCAGCGGGGCTTTGAGGGGCTCACGCGTCCCCTCCCCGTCCCCGCACCGTCACCCCCACCAAATTTTATGGCATGGATGTTTGCTATGACTGCGGGTGCCCACGCGGGCTGGGGGACGCCCCGCTCGTCCCCCGTCTCCATCCCAGGGGGTCTGGAGGGGCTGCGGTCCCCAACGGCGCCCGGGTGCTGCTGGGGACGCCGGGGCCCCCCTCGCTGGGCGCGACGGCACAAAGCTGGTGCAGGGAGGAAGCCGGGGACTGCAAGCAGCACTAATTGATCGCGATTAATTCAGCTCCTACCTCCCCGGGTGGCAGGGAGAGATGCTGAGACACAAACCCAGCCCACAGAGCTCCCCAAACAGGCTCCGCTCTCCCCCGCGCCCATCCCTTCCCCCAGCGCGGGCACCCGGGCCTGGGGGACCCGCGCTCCCCGTCTCCGGGGGTGTGGGGGGCTCTGGTGGGTGCCCGGCTCCTGCTGCTGCCCCAGAGATGCTGGGTGCCCACAGGCACATGGTTTGGGGATGGGTCCTTGGGGTGGACCCACCTCCCCAGAGTGCTTTTGGCTGCTGGTAGTGCAGGGGGGTCCCACCGGTGCCCCACACCTCTCCCCATCCCTCCGGGACGCAGGGACGGCGGCACGCCGGGAGACGATGCTCAGGCAACGGCACGGGGGAGCAGAGGTGCCAGGGCTCACCGACGTCCCCGTGATGACACCGTGGCACCTTTGGCAGCGCCGCCGGCCCGTGGGTGCAAAGCAGGGGGCCCAGGAGTGCTGCTGCCACCTCCTCCAGCACCCAGCCTCCACCCCAGCAGGGATGGCAGGCACAGGCGGGCACCCTGTGGGCAGTGCTGCCGTGGGCACCGCGGGCAGGGGGGCTGGCGCGGCGAGCGGGGCGGGGACGGGCACCCCGGTGTCCGTCTGGATTTCGAGGGGAGTTTGGAGCCTGCGGATTCAGGCTCCATAATCCTACGTGGGATGCAGTTTCCACAGCAACAGCAGGTCAGAGGGCAGCGAGGGGAGCCGGCTGCTCCGCTCGGGATTGCAATTGTGCCGCTGCTGCCGAAAAGCCGCCAGGGCGAGGTGCCGGGGCGAGGTGCCGGGCCGGACGGCGGGGCCATGGTGGCGAAGGCAGGCGGCAGCGCGGGGGCCGCAAGGGGCGCGGGGGCGGCCAGGCTGGTGCTGCCGGGGAGGCAGCGAATGGCTCAGTGTGGCGTTGTCAGCAAAGATGTCACTAATTGTCTGCAGGAGCAGCAAACTCTCGTTAACCCTTGGGCAGCCGGCGGCGGGTGTGCTGCCGAGGGCAGGGGCACCCAGGGACCTGCTGCTGAGCGCCCCGGGTCGGGCCCACCTCTGCCATCGCCCTGCTTGCATGGCCCTGGGCATGTCACAGCGCTGCTCCCGCACCGACCTTCCCCCAGGGTGGCTACTGGGACCCCAGGGTGGCTACTGGGACCCCAGTGCGTCCCAGTTGGTGACCACGGCCAGCAGGGTGACCCCAGGCAGCCCCTTCTCCTTGCCCCCCGGGCGCTGGCTTTGCCCCCGCTGCCTGCGGTTGCGACAGCACTTGGCCTAGCAGAAGCACGAAGGCAAAGGCCAGCGGTGCCAGGGCCACCGGGACAGGGCCACCTCCATCCCTGGTCACTGTCCCCACGGGAATGCCTGGCGAGGGCAGTGAGGTGCAGGGGCAAGCGGAGTGGGACGCAGCACCCATTCTGTGGCCACCACCCAACCTGTGCCACGCTCCGCACCTCGCCACAGCTCCGTCCCCGTGCGGAAAGGGCGCGTGGCCCCGTGGTGATGCTCGGGGACACGGCACGAGTGCCCACCCTGCCCCAGGAGGCTTTTGCCACGGCTGGCGGAGGCATAAGTGCCAAGGCAGAGGCAGATATGACTTTCCCACCTCCCAGCCAGCTCCTTTACCTGGGAGTGCTGCCGGGAAGCGCTGACGTCGGCAGGAGCGGGTGGGGGCGGCGGGGGGAGGCCGGGGCCAGGGCAGCCAGAGCAGGGTCAGCAGAAAGCCTCGGGCTCCGCTCGCCCCTGCCAGCCGCCCCACGGACCTTTTGTTCCCATTCAGCACCTTTCCCAGCTCCCACCACCTCCTGGGGCTCCTCTTTGGGGGGGCCAGGGCAGGGTCCCCCCCCCCCGTACCGTGGTTTTCGGTGAGCAGAAGCCTCCTGGGCAAGGCAGGCGGTGCCCAGCACGGCTCATGGCACCGGGGGCCCATGCGGTAGTGGGGATGTGGGCATAGCCTGCCCCACGACGGGGTGACCAGGGGGAGGTGGTGGCTGCTCGGTGTGGGGAATCTGAACCCGAACCCCAAAAAACAACACCCACCCCGATAGCACTGGGATGCGGCGGAGGGAGGGGGCAAGAGGAGGAAGGCAGCAGGGCTCCCCACCACCACGTCCCTGAGCATCACCCGGGTCCCCAACTGCTGCCCCAATGCACAGCCAGCCCGCTGAGCCCAGGGGAGGGGATGGATCCTGCACTACACCAGGGAAGGGGTAGGAAAGCAGTGCTCCCACTGCAGCTGGCCACAGGGAGTGAGGGGATGCAGAGCACAGCCCGCCACCCCCATCCCCGGCATCCCAGTGCCCCGGCAGCACGGTGGGGACGCCAAACCACCACCCCTGGCAAAGCCCACCCCGCAGGGCGACAGCACCAGGGACCCCAGGAAAGCCACGGTGGGTGCAGCTCTCCCGGCCCCCCCCCAGCCACCGGGTGCCCGGGGAGGAGCCGGGGCCGGGCAGGTCTGTACAAGGCCGGGGACTCTCCCAGCCTCCAAGGACTTTCGGCTGGGATTTCCTGAGTGGGACGCGGGTTGCCGGATGTCGCAACACTGCGATTTCTGCTCCGCCAGCTCCTCGGACCCACGCACCCAGCCGGCAGCCTCACGGGCACCCGTGGGTGAGGAGTCCCGTGGGTCACGCCTGCTGAGCCTCCTCCCTTTGCCGAACGCCAGGCCCAGCGCGCCACCGGCACTCGGCGAGCACCAGCCCCGAGCCGGCTGCTGGGAGCCTTGGAGACCCGGGGCAGCGCCGTCAGACAGGGCTGCAGCAGCAACGCCCTGCCCAGTATGGCTTACTGGTCATACTGGGCAACCTGCAGCTGACACCGGCCCTAAGCAGCTCCTCCCGGTTCAGCGCTGCCTGGGCACCTCCTGTCCCCCGGCATCCCACCACGCACCCCCCAGCTGGGGCGCAAACCCATCCCGGGGTGCAAACCCAGACCCAGCTGCAAACGCAGCCCTGGGTGCAAACTCACTCCTGGGTGCAAACCCACCGCTGGGTGCAAATCCAGCCACAGGGCGCTGCCCCCCATTACGCTGCCTTTCAGCCAAGCCCCAGCACCCCTCTCCTTCCCCGGCTGCCCCAGCCCAGCCCAGCGGCACCCCGTCCCCCAGCGAAGTGCCGCAGGTCCCCGCGCCGCCCGCCTCGCCCTCCGGATACGGCAGACAGGTCTCTTCCCCCCAGGCTCCCTTGCTCGGCGTCTGGCTGAGCTAAGCGTATTTAGTGCTTTTAATTGTTCTTAATAAATCAATCCCGCCAGCCCCTTAAATCATTTTTGTGGCTTCCCTCTCAGCCGTCCCCGCGGCCGTGCTGGTGTGGAGCCTGCTGTCTGCGGCGCTGCCGGGGGGGGGGCTGGCCGGCTTGGGGGGGCCATCGCGCACCCTGCCAGCCCTAGCACCCACCTCGCTGCTCCTCACCCGTGGGCGCAGCACAGGGGCGGCTGCGAGGCCCCAGCAGGCAGAGCACCCACCCGGGAGCTGGGTGATGGGGTACTCTGCCTGACTGGCAGGTGCCTGTGCCTCAGCTTCCCTCCCCGGCATGGGCTCCTTTCGGGATGCGCCTCTCCCTGCTCTGCGGGTTCCATCACCCCAATATCGCTGTGTTTTGGGGGACACCGAGGGAGCACAAGTCCCTTCCCTTGCTGTGGCTACGAGCTGGCACCACACCCCGTGCCCTGCAGGGCTGGATGCAGCGGGAACAGCACCCTGTCGGCACTCTGCCCATGCACCCTGTGCCTCGGTTTCCCCAAAACACACAGCCCCGACAGGATAAGCCCTCTGCCCTGGCTCTCAGGCAGCAGTGCCGGGGCTGCGGGGGGAAACGTGCTGTGGGAGGGGGCCCTTGCCGAAGCTGAGCCTGTGCCCACAGGTGGTGACGGTGGATGCCACCGGCGCGGCACTTCTGTCCCAAGCCAGCGCACAGTGGTGCCAGGCTTCGCGAGCGTGGACAGACACGTGCCTCCCCCTCCAAGCCCCCCGGTGCCACCGTGGAGCCCAGGGACACGTGCCATCCCCCTGCCCGTGCCCAGCCATGGGAGTACCCAGCGCCGAGCCACCGGGGGCGCGGGCTGAGGCTGACCCCAGGCGGGATCAGCGCAGCCCCCAGCCACCTCCGGGTGACTTCCCGGGCGCTCGGTCCCGCGCAGGGCCGACGGTGACACCCAGCCGGATGACAGCACTTCTATTTTTGGGGACGCACCACGCCATCACCAACACCCCGCAGCAATCCCTGGTGCACCCAACCCCGCGTCCCCCTCCATCCCACCACCCAACCCCGCACCCCATCCGGCACCTCGCCAGCCGCTCCAGCCCCGCCGGCATGGTTTGTGGAAGGGATGAGCACCCAATACCCAAGACGACTGCTGGGGGGGATATATCACCGAACAGCCTGTGCCGGCTTTGGGCGAAAAACAAACCCGGCAGGGCTTGGAGGGAGAGAGCTAACCTTGACACAGTTGCAGCAGTCACTAATAGCAGGCAATATGCCTGTTCTTGGGGGACTGTTGCAGTTGCTAAGATACTGGCAGCCGTGTGAATGGAAATGGGTCAGTAAACCTGTGGAGAGATAGTGTGACACTGTAACCGGCACAGCTGTTGCAGCCTACATCGAAATCCCACCCTTTCAATATTTATCACTCTCCGCCTTCGGTTCTTTCCTCCCAGCAATTTTCCACGTTGGTTTTTCCCGGGGTTGGTGAAAGCACCCCGAAGACTTGAATGGGAAGAGAGGTGGTGGAGATGGGAGAGGAGATAGGGTGGGAAAGGCGAGTTGGTGGTAGGTGGGGAAGGAAATTAAAGCCCCCCTTTGGGTGGGTGTCCCCCCCCCCCGGCTCCGTGAGCAGGATGGAGCCAGTTCTTGGAGAGATTTAACAGGAAACAGTCTATAATCCCCCTGGTAGGAAAACGGGTTAAAAGGTCAATTTACTTCTGTCCCTCGTTTAGGCACTGTGGTGAAATTACACACTCGCAGGAGCCGCTGCGCATGGTTGGGAGAGGAGGGAACGGGCGGTCATGTCCATCCCCAGCTGTCCGTCCATCCGTCCCGCCTGCCGCACTCCCCGTGCCTTCCCGAAGTGCCCCGGGAGCGCGCAGCCGGGAAGGCGTTCCCGCTGGACCGCGAGCGGCATCCATGCGGCCGCACAAGCGGCATCCACGCCGCCCCGAGAGCAGCATCCACGCGGCCCGGCGTCTCGTCCCGCGTGGCTCGGCACACGCGTTGCGCATGCACATGCACCCGCGAGGGGCTCGCATGCACACGCATGCCCCGGCCCGGCCCGACTGTCCGCAGCACCGCCAGCGCCGGAGTTTGGCTCTGCTGCCCGCCCCGGCACCGGGGCAGGTGTAAACCAGCAAGGAGCACTGTGCATCCCCCCAATGCTCCAGCACCCCCATCCCAAATGCTCCGGCAGCCCCCCAATGCTCCAGCATCTCCCCAAGTCCTCCAGCAGCCCCCCAATGCTCCAGCACCCCCATCCCAAATGCTCCAGCATCCCCCCAAATACTCCAGCATCTCCCTAAACACTCCAGCGTTCCCTCCAATGCTCCAGCCTTCCCTCCAAACGCTCCATCATCCCCTCCCAATGCTCCAGCATCCCCATCTAATGCTCCAACATCCCCCCAAATACTCCAGCATCCCCCCAAATACAAAGCCCCGGCGCTGCAATCCCATCCCTGACGCACTGCCCCACGCGCACACGGGACCGAGGAGCCCCGGCCGAGTTCAGCTGCCGCTGTGTTTGGGGTTGTGGCAGCCTGACTGGGACGGGATGAGTCGATACTGGGGAGCACTGGGAGCCGGGACGCTGGTCCCCCGTCCCCAGCCGCTGTCCAGGTGCGGGGCAGTAGGAGGGATGCCAGCACGGTCGTGGCGAGCTGNAGAGGAGGGAACGGGCGGTCATGTCCATCCCCAGCTGTCCGTCCATCCGTCCCGCCTGCCGCACTCCCCGTGCCTTCCCGAAGTGCCCCGGGAGCGCGCAGCCGGGAAGGCGTTCCCGCTGGAGCGCGAGCGGCATCCATGCGGCCGCACAAGCGGCATCCACGCCGCCCCGAGAGCAGCATCCACGCGGCCCGGCGTCTCGTCCCGCGTGGCTCGGCACACGCGTTGCGCATGCACATGCACCCGCGAGGGGCTCGCATGCACACGCATGCCCCGGCCCGGCCCGACTGTCCGCAGCACCGCCAGCGCCGGAGTTTGGCTCTGCTGCCCGCCCCGGCACCGGGGCAGGTGTAAACCAGCAAGGAGCACTGTGCATCCCCCCAATGCTCCAGCACCCCCATCCCAAATGCTCCGGCAGCCCCCCAATGCTCCAGCATCTCCCCAAGTCCTCCAGCAGCCCCCCAATGCTCCAGCACCCCCATCCCAAATGCTCCAGCATCCCCCCAAATACTCCAGCATCCCCCCAAATACAAAGCCCCGGCGCTGCAATCCCATCCCTGACGCACTGCCCCACGCGCACACGGGACCGAGGAGCCCCGGCCGAGTTCAGCTGCCGCTGTGTTTGGGGTTGTGGCAGCCTGACTGGGACGGGATGAGTCGATACTGGGGAGCACTGGGAGCCGGGACGCTGGTCCCCCGTCCCCAGCCGCTGTCCAGGTGCGGGGCAGTAGGAGGGATGCCAGCACGGTCGTGGCGAGCTGGCTCTGGCCCGGACCCCATCAGGGGGAGGAGGGCGAGAACATCTGGTTGCAGGGAAGAGGGACAGTCCAGGGAAATGTGCAGAGCTGTTGGAAGAGGCCCTCGCCACGGAGGCTGGGGTGGAGCGAGCCCCGGCATCCCTCCTGCGCCGCAGCTGTGCCGAGGCTTGGCGGGGAGCGCAGGCGCCCGGCAGGCGCGGGGACATCGGCCTAGGTAGGGGTTCACTGCACCCCAGCCCCTCCGCTGCGGCGAGGGGAAACTGAGGCACGGCAGAGCCAGATGATGCCATTTGGGGTTACGCGAGCCGCCAGCGCCGGGTCACACCCCGACTCCCAAGCACATCCCAGGTGGCTGGAGGAGCATCCGTGTGCGCCTGCGCCAGGATTTATAGTCCGGGGCCTCGCACCCCGGGGGCGAGCAGGGAGGGAAAAGGGAGGCTGCGACGAGCAAGCAGCGGCGAGGCGAGCTCTCCTCCTCCCCAAAGGCGCTCCCTGCCACCCCCCCCCCGCAGGTGGCTGGAGCAGAACGGTTGATATGGAGACAGGGAAGCACAGACTGTCTGGGTAAGGTGACATTCGACAGATGCCAGGTTCAGACTTGCTCCAGCCAGTATCATCCCCCCCTGCCAGCGCCTGCCTCCGGCCGCGGGGCGGCCTCCCCGCCAGCCAGGCCCCCCCAGCAAAGGCTTGGGCAGGCAGGAACGGGGGGGCCAGGGTGGGCAGGGGGAGCCGGGGAGACCAGGGCACCCTGTGATCTGCTGGTGGGGTTTTGCACGGTGAAATCCCACCCTGTCCCCATCCCAAGGGCAGGTACCGGCATCCTGCCTGTACCCTCCCGGCACGCTCCGGCCAAAGGGGTGGTGGAGGAGTGTGCCTGGACCCCATGGTGCAAGTGAAGGTGCCATGTCCCCCGTGGGTAGTCCACGGGGCATTTATGCCAGGCACCCACCCAAAATGATGAGGGACTCTGCCCTGTGCCAGGCAGGCACGACGGGGATGGCGCAGATCTGGGGGAGACACCTGGGGGAAGGGACCCCCCCCCGTATTGCACAACTTTGCAGAGGGGTCAATTAGCAGCTGATGCCTCACGAGAAACACCCCAACTCTGGGGTGAGCACAGGTTTCGCGTCTCCTGCCCAGGCAGGGTGACACCAGCATGTCCCAAGGTTCATTAGCCGCGGGTGAGGAGATCCTGGGGTGCCTGAACCCCCCCCAGCCTGCAGCCCTGCCATTCTGTGCCCCAGCTGGCCCCCCCTCTTGCCCAGGCAGTGCTGGAGGTCAAAGGGCCGCTCCAGCTCAGCGAGCAGGGCCAGGAGGGATTCCCAGCACACGGTGGTCTGGGAGGCACCCTGCTCCATGCCGGGCCGGGAGAGACAAGGCACCGGCACGCCAGGGGTGCATGGGTAGCCACCCACCCGTCGCGCACCCGGATCAAGAGCTCATGCTCTGCAATGAAGGAAACTGGGTGCTTGGTGGCGGGGGAGAGGGAGACAAAACCACAGCAGGGTGCAGCGCTGGGTAGGGGGAGCCCCTGGGGAACCCCCAGCACCGCATCCGCCGTGCCTGCTAGAACCCCATCCATTGCTGCCGCACCCCCAGCCTTGGGGACAAGCATCCCAGGAGCCGGGATGGCTCGCGGGGCCAGCGAGCGGGCCAGCGGGGGCCGCCAGCCCACACAAAGCGCCTGCAGCCATGCTCCCCGCGCCCCCCGCCCGGGGCTGCTGCTCTCTGACCCCCTGCGCTGGGGAGGCTGGAGCCTGCTAATGAGCTCGGCCCTTTCTCAGGGTCCCCATCACCGTCCCCATCACCGGAGGGGCCCTGGCAGGTGTGGGTCACCGCTCGCTCCGGGATGGCGGGGACGCCGCGGCCTGGAATCGGTGGAAACGGGAGGCACCTGGCGAGGGGGCTGCGAAGCCTTCGGCATCGCCTAGCCAGGCTCCAGCACTCGCACAGGGTCTGCTGCCTCCTCTTCATCCTCCTTTTAGTCCCCCCAAATATCCCCAACCCAGTTCGCTGCGATGCTCGGCAGAGCCCCAGCCAGGGCACAGCATCTACCTGGGGACACCAGTGCCCCAGGATGGGGGGGACGCAGCCCCTCTCCCTGCTGCTCCTTTCGCTGCATCTTTCTCCCTCCTCCTCCTCCTCTCTGCCCTAAAGCAAGATGGATTTCACTGCTCTGCTGAGCTCCAAACTCCACTTCCAGATTTTCAGTGCGACCTTCTGGCTACCTGGATCCGGCACTGCAAGATGCCCCCTCTGATCTCCCCTCCCCTCCGGCCCCCCAGCATCCCCGGGGGAGCCGGGGCTGGATGCAGCCAGGAGCTGGATGCAGGGGGGAGCCGGGGCTGGCCGCGGAGGAGGGAGAGGTCGGGCTGCACCTGGATGCAGCGTCGGCCTCAGGGCTCGCAGCCTGCCTGGGGATTTTGGGTTGTTGTGTTTAACCCAGCCTGGCCCAGGGAGAAGCAGGAGCGCGGCCAAAGGGCGCCTGGCAAACTCGTTGCATGTGTGGGAGGTGCTGCCATGGCTGCTCGGGGCTCCGCTCTGCTGGGCGGGCAGCGTTTGCCCTCGCTGCCTGCACGGCGGGTTCCCCCGAAGGGCCCCCGCTCTCCCATGACACCGTCCCGCAGGGATGTGCCCGTTCACCAGGCTGATCCCGGCTCCCCGGGCCCGGATCCGGCCCCACAGGAGAGGCAGGGGTCTGCGGGACCCCACGCCCCGCTGCCACCAATCTCCGCGTCCCCCGGCGCCGCGCCGGTGGAAAAGAAGACGTAAAGCCCCCCAAATCCACCAAACCCTTGCTCGGGCAGAGAGCGAGCAGGAGGCAGAGGGGCCTGCGGGCGCAGGCAGCGCCGCGGGGCACCTCCTTCGAAAAAGCAGCAAAAAAATCAAGGCAAAGAGATGGAAAAAGCCCCAAAGCGCCANCCCTGCATCCCCCCCCTCCGCCATTCCCTCCCCGGCACCCTGCTCTCCTCCGCTCGCTCTTGCATTCTGGTATTTGGTGTGTTCCTCAGCTGCAGGAAATTCCTGATGCTCTCCATCATGCAGCCTGCGCTCGCATCCCCCGCCCTGCCGCGGCTCCCCTCCAAAGGACAGCCATGTGCTGGACAGCCAGCACCGCCGCCGGCATCGCTCCCCTCCCCGCCGGGGATTTGCTTCTCCCTGTTCGCCTTCTCTTTCTCCTTCAGCCTTTTTATTTTAAACTCGATCCCCGCAAAACAAGCCCCCTCCTTCCCCGCCGGGGTCTGAAGCCGCCCAGCCCCGGCCGTTCCCCTGCCTGCCTTTCCCTCTTCGTCTTCCTCTCTTCGCGAGACCGCTCCTGATCTTATTTTAATTCGTCTCAGACGGTGTTGGAGTGTTATTTTAAGAGAGAGGATATGCACAGACATTGTGTTTTCTGCTTTTTCCTGGCCCCAAGCCAGGCTCTCTGGGCTGTCAGCTACCCACTGTGTTGCAGTCACGTGTGGGAAGAGGCAGCCAGAGCCAGCCTCACAACTCCTGGTAGCAACATGGAAATCAAGTGTGCACTTTCTTCCCTCTGTATGTGTCTGTATTATTAATAGCGTCTCTCTCTGTGAGTTATCCATAATGTATCTTAATACCTGTCCGTCTGTAAATGATGTATTACGGTGAGCGCACACAATGGCGGCGGTGCCCGCACCCACGGCTCTGCGCGCCGTGGAGGGGGGGGAACGTGTCGCGACAGTGCTGTGGTCGCCCCCGGGGTGCGGTGCGGGGATGAGGACGGGAGCGAGGGATGGGTGCTGGGATTTGGGAGCCACGAGCGGCTCCGGCTGTGCCCCAGCCTGCTGGGAGTGTGGTGAAATCGGCTTGCCGGGAGTGGCGGGGTGCTGCGGGGAGGATGGGGCCAGCCAGCACCGGGACGGATCTGAGCGATCCCCATCACTGGGATGTGCCAGGGGACACCGATATCCTACTCCACAGATGCCGGTTCCTACGGGCTCATGCAGGAGCGCAACACGCCACCGCACACCCGAGGGACCATGGGGTGAGGCTTGCACACGTGTGTGCGAGGTGAGCAAGGTCGGTGGGCAGCGGGGATGGAGCAGGGTGGACAGACAGGGCACGGCGCAGCGCAGGGCTCGGGGCTCGGCATTGCGGGACACAAAGGTGGCCCGTGAGGCTCCATTTTGCCTGGGAGGGTCGGGGTGCCCGGAGCAGGGGGCTCCCAGCCCCGGGGGGGGGGCCTGAGCAGGGCCTCCCCTCACTGCCACACGCCCGGGTTCACGCGCAGCACCCAGCACCCAGGTCCCCAGCGCAGGGACGGGATTGTGAAACACGGCGGGACTGGGGTCCGCCCGGTGCACACCAGCAACACTGAACAGGCAGACCGCACGTTACCGATACACACTGCGCCTACACCCTGCCTTACACCTATACAGTCCATATGTCCGTGCCCGAGCGCAGAGACATGTACATCACAAATCTGCCCCCGTGCACCATCTAGGCGCACAGATGTGTGCAGATGTTGTCTGAACTTGCCTGTGCACGGTGCTGCCTGCAACATCCCCTGCCTGTAGAACCCCTTGCCCGCAGTACCCCCTGCCCGCAGTACCCCCTGCCTGCGGTACCCCCTGCCTGCTGCGCGACACCGCTGCGCGCACCCTGCACATCCCCACACGCCGTGCAATGTGCATGGGTGCTGCACTGTGCAAGGACGTAGGAGCACCGCAACCCCACGGGGTGCCCGGGCGGGCCTAACACGGTGGGAGCAGCATGGGTGCCCTGTGGCCAGCACCCTGCCGGCATCCCGGGGCCACGGGGAGCGGGAATCCAGGAAGGCGAACAGGAGCTCGAGGCTTCGCGTTTCTGGATTCTGGTTCCCGTTTCTGCTCCCGGCTGTTTCCATGGAAACTGGCGTCGGACCTGGGAAAATAAGGTTAGGGTTTGCAGAGGAGGCCCTCCGCCAGTGCCTGCCCGCCTCCGCGCCCCGCCGGGGGCATGCGCCCGGGCACCCCCCTGCTCACTCGCCCAGCGGCGATGCTCAGGTTCGGGGGCTGAGCGGCACCGGCACCCTCTGGCATCTTCCATCCCTCCTCATGGCGACCCCTGGGAGCCCAGCACACTCTGGGTAATTCGGAAACCGGCACTGCCGTGCCAGTCCCCGGCACACCGGTGCGGGGCACCGCTCTCCCCGGGTACAGCTGGCGGTGGCACCCGCTGGACCCACGGCCCTGTCTCGCCATCCCACTCTCCTTCCCAGCACTCTGAACCTGGCGCAGCTCAGCCTTGATGGGAACTTCCCAATGATGCACATGTGCCCGCGACGCCCCATCAGCCCCGCTGGGATGGGGGACACCGGGACAGTCTCCTAAAGCCCTGCTGCCGTGTCCCCGGGCTTTACAAGGACCTCGTGTCTGCCGACAGCGTCACCCTCCCCTTCCCCAGCGCAGGATCCCCAATTGCTCCGGGGAAGGTGGGGAATCGGAGCAGGGAGAGAACCAGGACACACCACCTTGGGGGAGCCATGAAGACTAATGAATGGAGGCTTTTAAAAAGCACTTTGAGTGAGAAGTGCTATAGTAGGAACTAATTATTCCTCCCGCCTGTGCGCACACTCGTACGCACACGCGTGCACACGCGCGTCCCGCTCTCTCCCAGAGTCATGGCTGCAAATTCGCAGCCAACCCCGGCACCCAGCACCACGGCAGCCACCGCCTTGCCCATCGGCACCGCCGCAGCCGCGGAAGATTTCCTCTGAGGCTCTGGCTCTCCTTCTACCTCCCGCGTTTCTGTCCCCCCCGGCGCAGCTGTGCGCCCCCCCTTTCCCGTCATCGCCCCCCTGGCAAAGCCGGTGGCCCCGGGCTGTAGTGTGGGGAGATGCTCACCCTCCTCCTCGTGCTGAGGTTTTTAGGAGGATCTCTTTTTTTATTAAAAGCCGCCATTTTACAGCGATGGGAGGCCAGGCGGCCAGTCCCCGGGGCCACTCGGGGATGGACGGCAACCCGGCGCGGCGGGGCAGGCGGTGGAGCTGGCGCGGCCCCCCCGGCCCCTCGCAGGTGCGACCCCGAGCCCCGGCGCTGCCCAGCCGCGCCAGGCCAGAAGGATCGGCCCTTCGCCGGCGCAATTAGGGGCTGGCTTGGAGCGCAGCCCAGCTCCCGGCAGCGGCCGTGGGCAGCAGGCAGGTGCTGAGCCCACTCCTCATGCACCACCCCAAATCCTCGGCCCCGCTGAACCCAGACGGTCCCCACGCTGCCGACCCACGGAGCCCAGAGCTTGGGGGTGGCGCTGCTGTCGCTCCCCATCCCTCCCCGGTCCTGGAGCAGGACATGGCACGAGCCCGTCCCGCCGTCCCGGCTTTGCCCGCTGCACCATTTTGCATTCTGGTGCTGGCCGGCCCCGCTGCCCTCCCACTCCCACCCCCACCCCGGGCTGCGTTTCAGCTGTTCTTGAAATCTGTCCAGGCTGGATTCATCACAAGAGCCCTCAAGCGGCTGCAAACAAACAGAAAAAAAAGCGAGCGGGAGCAAGCAGAGCGATCGATCGGCGCTGGGGGGGCCTGAATCTCTTTGGCGACGCTGAAGCAGCCCCAAATTCGCTGCCCTGACGAGAAAAGGGGCTGGGGATGAGGGGCAGGGAGAGGGGGATGGAGGGCAGAACTGCCACCACCTCCCCGAACCGCGCTGGTGAAGCCCCGGGTCACGGCGCTGCGGTGATGGGTGGCAGCGTCGCGGTGGCTCTCCCTTCCCAGCGGAGCTGGGCTCGTACCGCTCCAAAACTTCCCTCTTGCGGTTACTGCAGTTAAAAAAGCAAACAGGAGGCTCGGGCGCATTAAGAAAGAAATAGGAAATTGTGCGGGGTGGATCGGATTGGAGGGCGGAGGCGCCTGCAGGGATGGGGTTCGCCCAGCGCCGGCAGAACCGGGGTCGGGATGGGTACGGGGTCAGAGTGCCCGTCCCCGGGGCTGGGGGAAGGAGGGAGCCCGCGCCCCAGCAGAGCAGAGAGGCGAGGGGGTCACCTCGCCTGGGACCAGGCGGTGGGGACTGCGTGGCACGTGAAGGGCGGCCATGGCCCTGTCTCCTGGCCCGGGGATGGACGGTAACAGCAGGGGAAGCGAACGCCGACACCGCTCCGGAGGGAATTGCCGCCACCGGAGCCCGCAGGGTCAGGTTGCTGTGCCTGGGTTTTTAAGAGGGGCTGGATAATTTTTACCAGCGCTAACAATCCCATCTGTGCCTGACACGCTCCAGCTCCGAGCCCGGCGCTCCAGCAGGGCTCCCCCACCTCCCTGCCCAGACGCACCGATTCGCCTCCCCCCTGCCTCGACCGCTGCCGGCTTGGGGCATGGATACGGCCCGTGCACGGTGCCGGTGGCCGGTCCGCAGCACCGACACGGTGATGTGCCAGGCGCCGGGCGGGAGGGCGGCTGCAAAGGTGCCTTCAAACAGCATCCTCCCTGCCAGCTGTGCCAAGCCCCGCTCCCGCGAGCTGATGAGCAGAGACGCACACGGAGATTTACTGCTAATTACCTGCGCCGCGGTTGCGTTCGCAGGCCTGGGCAGGATCAGGGCATGGCAGGGCTAGAGGGAGGCAGAAGGGCGGCTGAGCCCCCATCCAGGCACACCGTGCTCCTGGCATCTCCTGGTGCCACCTCCATACCCGCTCGCGGGGACGATGGGCGACAGCAGGGCCCGCGGGGTGGCTGCGAGGTGTGCAGCGCCCAGCGGGGATGGGGTGGCAGCGACGGGGGACGCCGCGCAGCTTGGGGATGCCGAGAGACCTGCGGCAGGGTTGCGCAGGCGAGAAGGGTTTTTCTGGAGGTGGCCCCTTGCAGAGCTCTGCAATCCACTCCCACGGGCACGCAAGGGGCCGCTCAGGGACTGATCCTGCCTCCCTCCCACGGCCAGCCCTGCGCCGCGGCTCTACCTGCGCCGCGTGCAGGGTGCCACGCGCCGTCCTCCCTGCCCAGGGACATGGAGCCCAGGATGCACTGGCACCAGCTGTCCTCCTCCCCACTCGGAACAAAGAGTCCGCCAGAGGACACTACTTTTTGGGAAGGGGATTTGCAGCATCCCGCAACCCATCCTCCTCGCAGGACCCCCGCCGCCCACCCAGGCAGGAGCAGAGGGGTGCGGGGCCGGTGCCTGTGGCGCAGTGCTCCTATCCCTGCAATGTCAACCTGCTGCTCCGCATCCGCCAAGGCTGCCCTTGGAAAAGCTGTCGGCTGCGCCGGCTGGTTTGCCAAGCCCAGGACAAGCTCTTTAGCTCGACTCTGCCAGAACAGATGCCTGGGCGACTGTAATTCTTCCTAGCATGGACTGGAGGGGGGGGGGGTGGAAAAAAACCACCCAACCTCTTTTAAGCATTGCAGCGGCCGCTCCGCTCCTCCCAACCCCACCCGCTGCAGCATCATGGCCCTGGAGGGGGTCCCCCAAAAGCTGGGGGGCGAAGCAGGACGGCAGAGGGAGGCTGGGTGATGCCGGGAGGGGAGGCGATGCGCAACGAGAGGACGGTGTTGCACGGCACGCGCCGGAGCCAAACGTGGCTCTGCCGCCAGCTGGGGAGGAGAGAGCGACCCGCTGCAAGGACAAGTGGGAACCGCAAGCTCCATGTGCCACCGGTGTCCTTGCAGCCGCTCGCCTGCTTCGTGTCGATGCTCCCCACAAAACAACGATCCCGTTCTCATGGCAATGTCCTCTGCAAAGAGCACGGCACGGGGAGGAGAGCGCTGGAGGAGCGGTGGCCGGCGCCGCGCTTGGGAGGGTCCGCGCTCCTTCTCACGCTCTCTGCAAGCTTCTCCTTATGCCGAAAGTCTCCCTCTGCACCCAAAACCCCCAAAGCCACCCGGCCGCGGGGGCAGGAGGTCCCAGCCCGGCCGGCCCCGAAACAGCCATTGCACTGCACGGAGGAGGCCAGCAGCATTTCCACACAGATATTTTCTTCCATTGGCTGCAGTTTGGGGCTGCCAAAAGCCAAAACAAGAATGGAAACATCCCATTTTCTTGGCAAAATTTCAACACAGGTTTTTTTGGGGTTTTTTTGGTTTTTGTTTTTTCTTTTTTCTTTTTGTTTTCTCTTGTCTTTGGTTAGGAATGGAAATTCCCTGCCATGAAAACATGACGAAACCCCAAACCAAAACACAGCTCAGACTGAAACCTGAAGGTTTCATCCCCAATTCCCCAGAGATCCTGTACGGGGCAGGTCCCCCCCCTGTGGCCCCGGCACACGGGACCGAGCCTGGACCCCAGCGCCGGCGCCGGCTGTGTGCAAGGTGAGGAGATGTCATGTTTCGGGGATCTCTTTCTGATGACCCCTCCCATCTTGGGATGCACCACTTCCAGCCCTGCTCTGCACCACCCAGCCTTGACAACGGCACGTGGGAACAAACGACGGGCCTGGCAAGGTGCTGGTTTGCCCATGGGGAAGCTGGTCCTACGCACGGGGCCATACAGGGACCGGGCTCGCGGTGCCGGTGGCTCCAAGTGCAGTGTTACGGCAGCGGTCGCCTGCGGTGCTCCCGGGAAGGTGCCAGTGTCCAGGTGCTCTGAGCCCCCTGTGGGTCCTGGACACTTCTGGGCTCCTTTGCAGGAGCAGCCGCTCGGAATGGGCTCATCCAGCCCGTCCCAGGAGTCCGGATCTGGCCAAGCCCCAGGGCTCATCCCTGCAGCACCCCCAGCGTTCCCCCCTCCCCAGCCCTCCTTTCCACCAGATGTTGGGGCCGAAGGATGAAATGGCTCTTCCCAACCCAGTCCCCGCCGTGTCTCTTTCCAGCTCCCGTTCCNCCCATTTCCCCCCACCCAGGGACCCCCTCGCAGGGGTCCGGTCAGCCCCGGGGCTGGAGCATCAAGCACCAGGGGGTTGCGGAGATGGGAGCGTGCGGCTGAGCTCAGCCCCGCAGCCCTCTGCGTGGGTGTGGGTTGAAACAGCTCTGCACCGGGCTTTTAAACCGGGGCTCTGCCGCTTGGCACAGCACGGCATGGCACAGCATGGCATGGCATGGCACGGCTGCACTGCCGCACGCTGCGTCCCCACAGGTGCCGGACCCCCAGGTCCGCAGCCATCAGTGGGAAGAGGAAGGTGGCTGCAAGCGGTACCTGAGCCACCTCCCAGCCAGGAGATGCAACGACTGTCCCGGGGAGGTGGCTCCAAACCCCAGGATCAGCCCCGGAGCTGGGGCCGGAGCTGGGAAGAGACCCAGCTTGCCGGCTCCCCATGCCCATCCTGGTGAGCGGGCGGGTGCCGGCAGCCTGTTTGCCCAGGCAGGTCGGCGCGGGTGCAGCGGAGCTGGGTGGGCACCATGGGGGCCGGGCACCCTCCCCACCGGTGCCCCTCGCGCCCGCGACACTCCCTGCTCTCGCATCCTGGGTGCAGCCACCCCAGACGGCTGCAGGATGCTCGGGAGAAGAGATTTTCCCGACGTTAATTAATTAAAATAAACAGCAAATTAAATACAGCAAAATTAAAATAGCTCCGGAAATTAATTTTCAACAAAACCCACCTGGAAAGGCTGGATATTTAAAGAATTAATGGAGCCCTCTGAGACCATAAAGAACCGCCGAGCTCCCGGCATCCACCAGCCCCCTCCGAGCCCCCCCGGGGACCCAGTGTCGTGGGGAAGCTGGGACGGGACCCCCGATCAGAGCCCATCCCCAAGCCCAACTCCCTCATCCCCACGCCGGACACCTCCTCCGCACGCTGCCTGCACGTCCCCGCTCGCAGCTGCCTCGCCTCGCCGCTGCCTGCACGTGCCTGCACGCTGCCACGCCGGCACGCCGCGGGGAGGGAGGGATGCAGGTGAAGGATGCAGGCACGCTTGCTGCGGTCCCGCCGGAGAGAAGCCCCGGCCCCAGCCCCGGCGCGGCTCGGCGCAGGGCTGCCAGCCCTCTGCCTGCTGAGGCTCTGCGGAGACGCGGGGCTCCTGCCTGCTTTGCCCCCTAGCCGGGCGAGCCAGCGGCGAACACCGGCAGTCCCCAGTCGGTGGGACCCGCGCTGGCGCGAGGACGTCCCCATCACCCTCCCAGCCAAAACCCGCAGCGACGAGGGAAACCCCGACCTCCAAAAGCCGGCTGCCAGCCGCTGGGCGCTCCGGGCCCCCAGCAGCTCTCCCCACGCATAATCCCCCCGGCCAAGGCGGGATTACCATGCAAACAGGCTGCGGGCAAAGCTCCTTACCAAGCACGACAGGCAGATCGCCCGGCTCCTGAACGGCCCGGCGAGGCGTGGACGGGGCACCGGGTGGGCAGCGGGCAGGGCGAGGTGCCGGGGAGCATCCCCACGCCTGGCTGGGCTCCGGCCCGAGGCCAGGCACAACTCGTTGCACGGTTGGGGCACGCCGAACCGACCGTGGCGGGAAGTCCCGTCCGGTGCACGCCAGCCCTCCCACGGCACCGGCGGCGCTTCCTCTCCCTGCGCACGGGCGTGTGCACAGGCGCAGCGACAGAGACACCGGCGAGTGAAAAAAGGCTCCGGAAGGAAATGGAGAAAGCGAGAAGAAGCCGGCAGGTGGAGAGCAGGAGGGGCTGCAGCCGCCCCCGCCCCGGCGTGGGGTGCGAAGGGGCATCTGGGGCTCCCCACCTCGCCAGGGTGCCTGGCCACGCTGCCAGCACCGGGCTGCTCCGCAGGCGATTCNTTCTTTTTTCTTTTTGTTTTCTCTTGTCTTTGGTTAGGAATGGAAATTCCCTGCCATGAAAACATGACGAAACCCCAAACCAAAACACAGCTCAGACTGAAACCTGAAGGTTTCATCCCCAATTCCCCAGAGATCCTGTACGGGGCAGGTCCCCCCCCTGTGGCCCCAGCACACGGGACCGAGCCTGGACCCCAGCGCCGGCGCCGGCTGTGTGCAAGGCGAGGAGATGTCATGTTTCGGGGATCTCTTTCTGATGACCCATCCCATCTTGGGATGCACCACTTCCAGCCCTGCTCTGCACCACCCAGCCTTGACAACGGCACGTGGGAGCAAACGACGGGCCTGGCAAGGTGCTGGTTTGCCCATGGGGAAGCTGGTCCTACGCACGGGGCCATACAGGGACCGGGCTCGCGGTGCCGGTGGCTCCAAGTGCAGTGTTACGGCAGCGGTCGCCTGCGGTGCTCCCGGGAAGGTGCCAGTGTCCAGGTGCTCTGAGCCCCCTGTGGGTCCTGGACACTTCTGGGCTCCTTTGCAGGAGCAGCCGCTCGGAATGGGCTCATCCAGCCCGTCCCAGGAGTCCGGATCTGGCCAAGCCCCAGGGCTCATCCCTGCAGCACCCCCAGCGTTCCCCCCTCCCCAGCCCTCCTTTCCACCAGATGTTGGGGCCGAAGGATGAAATGGCTCTTCCCAACCCAGTCCCCGCCGTGTCTCTTTCCAGCTCCCGTTCCGGAGGCTGGATCCGACCACGCAGGCTGAATAAGGCTCTGCCTTTGTCCGGCTCCCCCCACCGCGCTTCCCCTTATCTGGCCCAGCCGCCTTGCCAAGAGCAGTCCAGGCAGGAGGACGGCAGCAGCGCCGAGCCGGCGAGGGAGAGGCCGTTAACTCTTCTCCTGCTCTGGCTCCAAAGCCCCCGGGGCCGCCGTTGCCCCTTGCAAAGGGCCGACAGCACCTCTCCTCCATCCCCGCCTGCTCCCCAAAACCGGGGGAGCCCCCCTCATTGCTCAGTGCCGCATCCCAAACCGCCCAGCTGGGCACAGCAGCACCTCCTTTGCAGCCCGCATCCGATTCTCTACGCCAGTGAGGTCCAAGCATCCCTGGGGGGGGTCCGAGCATCCCTGGGGGGCTGCAGCCAACGCCGGGGCTGGGCGAGGCGGGCGTCCCGGGGGCAGCACGGAGCCGGGCTATCTGTCTGCAGAGCTCTGCACGCAGCAATTAACCTCAAGAGAGCAGCCGCGGCTCCTGCCAAGAACCACATTAGGTGTGTGTGGCAGTGTCTAGACATGCGAGAGACCAGAGGCC
>VZTL01027832.1:0-10873 GCA_013400535.1 Scopus umbretta | reverse complement strand
TTTTTTTTTCTTTTTTAGCTTTACCTATCTCCTTATGCTTTGGTAAAATGTTTTCTCTGACATTAGTTTCTCTCATTAGATTTTTAGTTTCCCCCTTTGAAAAAAATACATGCAACAGGTCCTTGTGTTTCTGTAGTTATTCTGAAAAGTAATAGTTCTAAAAACATGAACAAGAGCCCAATTATTCTTTTTTTTTTTCTTTTTTTTCTTTTTTTTTAGCTTTTTTTTCCCCCCCTTTTTTCTTTAACCGATTTGTGGATAATTTTGACCAAAACATTAAAACATAATAGGATTTGCTGTGACAAGTCCAAAGCCAAACTTTCCTGAAAATTTCTTAAACTGTCTAGGTTTATCATGTGGCTATGTGAAGTCCTGCTAGAATTCAGCTGGCAGTTACAAATTATCATATTACCTATAATATGTTGTNAGTCTGAAGCAGCATTTAAGTAAACTATAGTAAACTTCATGAAGACCATGAAGTGGTTATGCAGCCTTCAGGGAATCTGGGGCTTGTGTCCCAGAATGAGGGGCTGAATATCCACCTGCAGAACCCTGCTGACACATCCAAAACAGAAAGAATAATTTGAGGGCATCACAGGAACTGGTGGCTCCTGGGGGCTGTCAGGACCCCCCAGGAACACTGGGAGCAGTGCAGCTGGGGGCAGCCCCAGCCCCAGGCATCAGGCAGTCTCCATGGGGGATGGGCCAAGGCCAGGCCAGGACATCAGCCCGTTGGTCAGGCCCAGCTCAGGGCAGGGCTGTGGCGCAGTGGGGGCTGTAGTTCAGACTTTAGAGCCCCAGTTGGAAAGGAGCTCCCATGGGCTGGGGTGGATCCCCTCTATCACCTCCCCACAGAGCTGCTTTGGAGCTGCTCCCTGGAGGAAAGGGGATTCCCTGGCTCTGAGCTGGCCCTGAGCTTTGTCAGACAGACCTCCAGGTGAAGGTTTGCCTACAAATTTCTACTCATTTCCTCCATTTCATATAATGAAAAATATTTCTTCCTTTATGTCAATCATTTAGGTTATATATGCAAATGACAACTTTGATCACCTTTTCTACCACACATTCAGTCCCTCCTTGGTTCCCATATGTTTACCAGATCAATGGCTCCTTTTAGCTATTTCCTAAGCTCATGGGACACTTTTCCAATTAGAGGGACAAGGGCAGTTGTACTCATCTAACTCACTCTCCTCTGGCAGTTTCCTCGTTGCCTTTCAAGTGCTTCAGACGTTTTCATCCTGTGACCCTCCACTTAGGATTTGATGATAGTTGATGTCTTCCAAGTTCTGAAGGAAGTTGAAAACAAGTGTCTAACATGAATATATCAGAATTAGAGGAAAAGTACATGAAAAATTGATAATGCTGATATAATGACTGGTTTTATTGTAACTTTGCTCTTCATATTTTTAATATATATCTTTCTGATGATTTTTTAATATTTTTAATAATAGAAAAAATATAGACAAGAAAATCCATTTTGAAATATCCAAATCTTTTCCATTCCTCTGATAAATTTAGATTATTTAGATAATATTTATCCAGAAAAGTTTAGGGTTTTTTGGTTCTGTACTTTATTAATGAACAGCCTGCTTGACTGCAGAATGGATGTTTGGTTGGAATATTTCAGTACAAAGAAGAAATGATTCTGTAAGTTAGTTTAATATGAATACTCATAATAATAATCTTATTGCAAGAAAAATAAATAACTCCTCTGAACATCTTCAGTGGGAGTAGAGTCAGGTCTAGAACACAGTGAATGATTAAAAAATGACAAGGTAGCTGGTATGACATCTTAAAACATGCCTCAAATCCATATTTTGAATTTGAAGATGAAAAATAGTGATTTTGTAAAGTAGATTCTTATGTATAAACCAACACTAGGAATTACAGGAGAGAGAAGTACTCCCACTACCTGACTTCAGCCATCTGAGTTCAGCATCCAAGTTGCGTAACCACCCCAAGTTCAGGTAGAAACCAAAGGAGCCAAGAACAATTCCTACTCTTCTCCCAGCTCTGTATTTACACCAACCTTTTGCATGCTGAGAAGAAACCAATCTGTGCAGACCAGAGTGGAACAATGTACTGTGCCGAACCCTTGCACCTGGGAACTCTGGGAATCTGAAGCCTTGGGTACAGTGAAACACACCTACCCAGCGGTCAGTTTCTTTGGGGAAGAAATGCACCTACAGTAATGAATCCAGATCCCTTTGTTCACATCATGAGCTTAGCCAACCTTCCCAAGGTTTCCTCTCTTTATTACTTCTATACATGTAGTGTGAGGCAGGCCCTCTAATTGCACATTTAGCATCCATTCAAAGAACTCTGAGAAGATAGTGAACCACTATTTGGATGAATTCTATGCTGAACAGTTTCACAACAGAGGTCAACTCTTCACAATACACAGACTGTAAGAGTAAATTATGTGATGTTCTAGCTGTCATGTCACTATTAATTGGTATTGTTTAAGATTTAGGACTAAGAATTTGATCTTGAACCAAATGAGATCAGTGCACAGGTTTGCTGTCTTAGTGGTACAGGATCAAATCCAGATACTGGCAAGTTACTCGTCAGTAGACCACTGAAGATTAAACATATAGAACTTGCCAGGAAATAGAAATATGCAGCACACAAAAAGATCCTCTAGACTAGATGAAAAAATAATAATAAAATAATTTATTTCTCTTATGGATTTTTTTAATAAAAAATCTCTTTGATGTGAGCCCAGTCAGAATTATTTGGATACTCTCCCAAATCCAGGGCTCTTTTCTCAGTCATATTATTTCTTCCAGGAATTAAGTTTTTTAGATGTAATCCTCTATTTCTAACTCAGAATCAGCATTTTTTTTTCACACAGCTATCCATCTGTCATAAGAATTGTTGTACTTTTTAAATTTCTGTAAGTTTCTAGCATGTATTATGGTTTTATAAACAGATATTTAACATTTTGTATTTAGCCAACACTTGGCCTAAATATTGTGACAGAATTCTTTAGACACAGGTACAACAATTGAAACTGAATCTTATTTTTGCATGACTATTGTTTGCTTAGGAAAATAATGCAAAAGAAATTGGCTTCATTCACAGACTTACTCAGTATTGGAACCACCCCATTTTGTCTTGAAAAATATATACTTCTTCACTGTTTTCAGAAGAAGGATCCCTTTTTTTCCTTGTGCAAGAATGGTTATTAATGTAGTTATGAATACAAAATTTAGCTATGCCCCCAGCAATATAACCATTGATGATATCACACACAGCTGGTTTCCACAGAGGAGAAGCCATTGGGTTCTTTCAAGAAGTCAGGGACCCTGATGGCCCTTAAACCCAGGTGTGATTCTAGGTGTTGCTGCACAATACTCTTTTTCACTTGTTGTAGTGTCAGCTTCTCTGTCCTTTTACTTGAACCGTTCAGGTCTAGACCTGCTCCTGAATACCTGCATTCTGTCTCTTCTGCTCCCCTTGATGCTTTGACTGGAATTCAGTTTTCTCTTTATCCTACTGGGTTTCCTCATACATTGTTTCTGAAATTTGTCCCTAGACACAAGCTTTTAGCTTATCCCATCTACTTTTTCTTCTATTCACTCACTGAACTTTATAAACAAGTGTAAATCTCTTGGTATCTGACATAATGGATTTACCAAGGGCTTCATCATTCCTAAAGCTTGAAAAGAATCTGACACAAAACATTTTAAATACTTAAGCAATTGTGATGCCAGTCCTTCAATAAGAGCTAATGACTATAAAGATAGTGATAAAGGTGAAATGGCTTCCATGAAATGAGAGACTAAATCAACTAGAGCTATTCAGTTTGAAGAAGAAACATTTTGGGGGGAACAAGCTATGACAAAATCATAAATGGCTAATTAGAGAATGCTTTTTGGACTGATTCTAGCTTCTGAGGACCATGGACAGGTCATGGTACTATTGTGTTACTATACAAATAACTTGTGAAGCAACAGATAATACTTCTGTGTACTTGCTTAAAGGAAGTTGTAACAGGGGTCATTATTTTTTACAGTATTTGGGCATTAAAAGATGGAATTTGAATTAACCATTAAAGCAATAAAATCCTCAAGATGTTGCTAACTTAATTTTTGTGGTTGTTGTTATATTTTAACTGTTGTAGATTTCTTGGCTAGATAACTGTCTCCTCTTGTGGGCATTCCTTGCTGTCCTGCAACTTTGTCAGGGAGGTTTCTGAGCATATACGTGAAATTTAATACTCCAAATGAGCTGTATTCCCTTTGGGCTGCACAGACTCAATAGTGTGGAAATACAGAATTATTCCAGGAAAGTTGACACCTCCTTGCATAATCAATATAGACAAATATTTTACTCAAGAGTTTAGTGTTGAAATGAAGAGTTAAATATAACCTTCTTTGTTGTGATCTCCCTCTCAGCATTTTCTTTCTTAGAGTAATTTTGTTTTATCAAAAGGACTTCTCACTTTTATAATTGTAATTAACAAAGTTTTTGGAGCATTTTTCAGGACTTTTGTGTTCATAGAGGGTTTTTTTGTTTTTTTTTTGTTTTTTTTTTTACAATAAAGATAATATTTTCAATGACAGATCATTGTTCAAGAGAACATCCTGTTCAATTTACCCTGTCAAGTTTTATACGGCTTCCTAAGGTAGACGTTGTACAACTTAGCCATTGTTCAGTGAGTCTCTTGTCTTTACACTGCTGGAATGACTGCTGATCCATGCTGCTGTAGCAAAAAAATAAAAAGGGAAAACCTTTCAGGAGGTTTGAATTCACTTTGGATCAAATCTGAACAGGAAAGGGCATATCTGTGAAGATAAAAGGTAGCCATTAGAGAGAAATAGGACCTAGTGAAAAGAGATAACATTTTTTTTTCTGAAAAAAAGAGAAGGAGGAAAAAAATGGCATTGTAGTTTTGGGATTTTGCCAGTGTTTTTCGTTGTTTTGTGGGATTTTTGGTATCTGACAATATTAAGCTGCTGTGTAAGTAGGTGGAAAATTATTTTCAAGAGTATTGAGATCACATGAGAAAAAAATAGCAATTAAATTCAGAAATTAAATAAATAAATAAATCCTCTGTCTCAAAGTGCAGCCTAGACAGGGGTACTGCAAAATAAATGAGAAGGAAATCACTGGTAGCAATAAACCTAAAGTAAGTGAACTAATGGGAAAGTTTAATGTGAACAGTGTATCTCTCATAATGATGTGGTCTCTAATTCTGAATGTTCTTGAGTTCCATCAATTATAATTTCAGTACATGGCAGAGAGTGTTGTTATCTGGCAGCGTGGTTGGGAACACACAGGTGAGTAAGCATTCTAATTTGTTGGCTGCAGGTTATGAATCAAATGAAATTAATTATTTTGTTTTCTTGTTGTTGTTCAAATAAAATCAGTTGATACTAATCTCCATGTTGTACCCCACCTCTTCCCACTCTCTTATGGAAGAGAGTTTTTCTTCAAAGTACCAAGAAATTTTTTTTTTTCTTAAATGTGTTTTTTTTCACCCTTTATTTTAAATTTAGATGTTTACACTGAAAGAAGAAAGAAATGTGATGAAAAAAGTGGAGAATAATAGAATCACAAAAAGATTATTGGGGATAGATTTCCACAGTTCATGTAATTCAACTCAGAGCATAACTTTTGCTAGATGGACATTATCAGAGGCATGTGATCCATACTTGAATTGTTCAACACTTTTTAATATTTTACAATCCTAATAATAAGAAGATAATTTAAACTTTTAAGGTAATGGAAGAGAAAATTCAGCACACCTCAGTTTCTTTCCTGGGTGAGACTTGATCTGACAATACTCCATTTAAAATATTTTTATAAAGGCAATAAGACTTTGAATATTGTGAAACTCCAAGAATTGTCATGTACCTTTAAGTGCCTCCCTTCTTTCTTCTCTCCATCAGCTTTTATTGCTAAGAACAACGTCATATGGTATAGCATATCCCTTTTATTAATTGAGGTCAGCTGTCCCAGCTGCGTCCCCTCCCAAATTCTTTTTCACTCCCAGCCTACATGCTGGCAGGGGATGCAAGAGAAACAGAGCGGGCCTTGATGCTGTGTAAGCACTGTCCAGCAACAGTTAAAACATTGGTGTGTGACTGTGACTGTTTTGGTCACAAATCCAAAACATAACACAATATGGGTTGTGATGAAGAAAATTAACTGCATCCCAGCCAGAACTAGTACAAGGTGGTGAGCAGGTGAGTGCAGAACTGTTATTCATTAAATCCTGCAACACTAGAAAAAAATAGGCATTTGTTGATGCTGCTTGGGGATCAGTTAAAGAATGAAAGAAAGAACTTCTTTGTCAGCAAAGAGTAAACTTCTGTAATTTGTTTGAAAAGGAGTTTGTGACAGAGATGGTATCAGTAGGTTTTAAAGGATTATGGTGTGTTGACCCTGGCTGAATGCCATGTGCCCACCAAAGCTGCTTTATCACTCTCCCTCTTCAAGTGGACAGAGCAGAGAAAATATAATGAAAGACTCACAGTTTGAGGTAAGGACAGGGAGAGATCACTCAGCCATTACTGTCGTGGGCAAAATAAACTCAACTTGGGGAAAAATTAATTTAAATTATTGCCAATCAAATCAGAGTAGGATAATGGGGGGAAAAAAAACAACAAACCTCAAAAACACCTTCCCCTCACCCTTCTCTTCTTCCCAGGCTGAACTTTACTCCCAAATTCTCTACATCTTCCCATGCTTAGCAGCACAGGCAGATGGGGAATGAGCGTTGTGGTCAGTTCATTACACATTGTCTCTGCTGTTCCTTCCTCCTCAGGGGGAGGAGAGTTCATACTCTTCTGCTCCAGCATGGGGTCCCTCCCATGGGAGACAGTCCTCCACAAACTTCTCCAACATGGTTCCTTCCCACTGGTTGCAGTTCTTCATAAACTGCTCCTGTGTGTCCTTTCCACAGGGTGCAGTCCTTCAGGAACAGACTGCTCCAGCATGGGTTCCCCTGCAGGGCACAAATTCTGCCAGGAAACCTGTTCCAGTGTGGGCTCCTCTTTCCATGGATCCACAGGTCCTGCCAGGAGCCAGTGCAGGCTTCGCATGGAGTCACAGCCTCCTTTGGGCATCTACATGCTCGGGCGTGGGGGCCTCCACAGGATGCAGTGGATATCTGCTCCACTGTTAACCTCTATGGGTTGCAGGGGGACAGCCTTCCTCATCATGGTCTTCACCACGGGCTGCAGGGGAATCTGCTCTGGCACCTGGAGCACCTCCTTCCCCTCCTTCACTGACCTTGGTGTCTGCAGAGTTGTTTCTCTCACATCTACTCACTCCTTTCTTTGGCTGTACTTCAGCAGGTTCTTTTTACCCTGTCTTAAATATGTTATCACAAAGGCTCTACCACCGTCGCTGATTGGCTCGGTGCTGGCAGGTGGCAGGTCCGTCTTGGATCCAGCTGGCATTGGGTCTGTCGGACATAGGGGCATCTTCTAGCAGCTTCTCACAGAAGCCACCTGTGTAGCCCCTGTGCTACCAAAACCTTGCCACACAGATGCAATACAAGGATTACACCAATTATGAAAGACAGATCCATAAACAGATACCAAAAGGAATAAGCAGGAATATATCCTCTACTGTTGCCATGGGAGGGATAAAAAGAGAATTGAGTGTGTAAATTGGCCAGAATAGGGTAATTTCCCTACATTACATTTTCTTGAATTTCTTCTATCACCACCACAAGACAGAATACTCTGCTAGAGGGACTTACTGGAGTAGGTCTTGCACTCAAAATTTGAAAACAAAAACAGAGTTCAATAAAAAAGTTAAATATAAGTCAATCTGAAAAAAAGATATAAGCCACTTCATTTTTATGTAAAATGAACTTAATAAAAATGGAATTTTGGTTAGGGTTTTTTTTGTGCTTAAAGAGTATATACTTATTCTAATAAGATCTGGTTTAGAAACAGTTTGAATTTGAGATGTCTTTTAACACTCTGCTTTTTTTTTTCTTTTACTCTAGTTGTAGACACAAATGCGCTTTTTTCCCTATGCAAACACAAGGCCTACATTATAATAATATACTCTTGTAACCCATTCAGAAGTTACTTTCTTAAAATAAATTTAATCCAAATATATATTGTGCCTGAAAGTCCAGTAAAATTAGTTCACTTATTTAACATGCTTTGCACATATTGTCTCCTTCAAAATCACTTAGACCCTACTAATAAAGTTCCAACTGAGAGAAATTTTCTGAATTTGAAGTCAGTTTTGACTCAGATTCCTAAGATACAGAATCACAAAATCACAGAATGATTGAAGTTGGAAGGGACCTCTAGAGGTCATCTGGTCCAACCCCTCTGCTCAAGTAGGGCCATCTAGAATCAGTTGCCTAGGACCATGTCCAGATGGCTTTTGCATATCTCCAAGGGGGAGACTTCACAACCTCCCTGGGCAACCGGTGCCAGTGTCAGTCACCCTCACAATAAAAAAGTGTTACCTGATGTTCAGAGGGAACCTCCCGTGTTTCAGTTTGTGCCCATTGCCTCTGGTCCTGTCACTGGGCACTACTGAAAAGAGCCTGGCTCTATCTTCTTTGCACCCTCCCTTCAGGTATTTATATATATATATAGGTATTTATATACATATAAGTTCCCCCTGAGCCTTCTCTTCTCCAGGCAGAACAGTCCCAGCTCTCTCACTCTTTCCTTGTATGAGAGATGCTCCAGCCCCTTAATCATTTTCATGGCCCTTCACTGGACTCCAGCACGTCTGTCTTGTACAGAGGAGCCCAGAACTAGACACAGTACTTCAGGTGTGGCCTCACCAGTGCCACTGTGGTGTGGTGCAGAGGGGAAGGGTCATCTCCCTCAGCCTGCTGGTAATACTTTGCCTAATGCAGCCCAGGATACCATTAGCCTTCTTGGCCAGAAAGGTACTTTTCTGGCTCCTGTTCAACTTGGTGTCCACCAGCACCTCCAGGTCTTTTTCTGCCAAGCTGTCTTCCATCTGGGTGTCCACCAGCATATATTTCTGCATGGGTTTGCTTCTCCCGAGGTGCAGGACTTTTCAGTTCTCCTTGTTAAACTTCCTGAGGTTCCTGCCAGCCCCTTTTCTCCAGCCTGTTGTGGTCCTTCTGGATGGTAGCACAGCCATCTGGATTATTAGTTTTGTGTCACCAGCAAACTTGCTGAAGTTACACTCTGCCCCGATATTGAGATTATTAATGAAGATGTTAAACATGACTGAACCTGATAATGACCCCTGGGGTAAACTG
This sequence comes from Scopus umbretta, assembly GCA_013400535.1. NCBI lineage: Eukaryota > Metazoa > Chordata > Aves > Pelecaniformes > Scopidae > Scopus > Scopus umbretta. The sequence continues at coordinate 1,650 of VZTL01027832.1, read as the reverse complement.
CTAGTCACTGGGCTGCAACTAGACTTTGTGGCACTGATCACCAGCCCAACCACTTAGCCAGTTTTCAACCCACCTAACTGTCTGCTCATCCAGTCCATACATCATCAACTTGTCTGTAAGGATCCATTTGGAGATAGTGTCAAAGGCCTTACTGAAGTCCAAGTAGACAATATCCACTGCTCTCCTTCTGTCTACCAGGCCAGTCAGTAGTTCTCCCTGACCTCTGTTCCGGTCCAGGAAAGCCCTAGACGGAGCGATTAATTGTTATACCCAGAGTGAGATTAAGACACAAACAAGGTCAAATGCTGCTAATCAAAGAGATTTATTGATAACTTATCTAAACATAGGATCTCCTTATTGTTGTAAGAAAATAGAGATAGGAGAGGGGGAAAAAATAGAAAAGAAAATCTAGTAAGCAGTTGCAACAGAGTTGCAAGAGATAGTCACCACCATGGATCCAGCAGCGTCCCATTGGTCCATAGTTTCCATGTATTTTGGTGGTGGGTGTCCCATCGCTGTTTGATCACACAGCCTTTTATAGGGTATTCAGGGAGATTATTTCCCAGACAATGGTACGTCCTGCATTCCTGCACTTGCTCTCAATCTTGGCACGCTGGTCCCGTGGAGTGCATGTGATTACTGCATGATCATTTGCTGTGGATTGCACATGTCTCTGCAGGTTGGGGTGGTCACCCATGCCTAAGCACATCTCTCAAAGTGCCGTGACCATTCTTTGACCCTGGCCGTAACTGGTGTCAGGTAGCTCCTTATCTGTTCTGAGCTTGGTTAAACCACCAGGGGGTCTTGTGATGATCTCACCAGGACTGTAACTGTCTTTGAGACAGTTAGCTTAAGATATGGTCTCTCACAACCACACATAATGCTAGCTCATCAATGGCTTGGTGAGACATTCTTCTATACATTAAGAAAAAGGAAAACAATAAACAATTTGATGTTGTGCAAATAATCTTGTATTGTATAATTTTAGCTTAATGTATTAGATGATCAATTCTTCTTTCTGGTGGGTTTATCTCTTACCTGTAACTGTATGGTACCTTATAGACAAGAGGATACATCTAACTCTTCACATGGTACTGGTAGTTTAACCACAGCATGATGGCTTAAATACAGCCTTTTAGATTTCTCTGTTCATTTATATATTTAAAGCTGTGCTTACATTGCACTTGACATTTTCATGGTGTATAAGAAAGGATTATATGAATACTTGAGTTATTCTTAATTTCCAGATAAGCAGGCAAACACACATCAAAAAGAGACACACAGAACAAAAAAAGAAAAAAAGTATTATTTCATAAATAAACTAGACTCTGTTATGTTTTAAGATAATTCAATAATTATCTTAATTACAGCTGTACTTCCATTCCCTCTTTTCTCTCAGGAAATTAATAAGCTCACAGTCACCTGGAACAACTTTATTTTTCTTTGTTGTCTGAGGAAAGATTGCAGTTCTGTTTTTTTTCTTTATTTTTTCTTTTTCCTTTTTTATTTTTTTGTTCTAGGTCTTCATATTCTCTTTTAACAACTACTGTGACTAATCACACCTCCCAGAGAGGTGGTAGAGTCACCATCCTTGGTGGTGTTCAAGAAACTTGTAGATATGACTCTTCAGAACATGGTTTAGTGGGCATG
>VZTL01027831.1:0-17694 GCA_013400535.1 Scopus umbretta | reverse complement strand
AAAAAAAAAAAAAAGCCTAGAAGATGCTGTATAGTTTTTATTTCGCAGTCATAAAGCAATTTATGATAAATATTGTTCCAGAGAGAAATTACTTGGAAATGTGCATATGTTCATAGCTCCACATTGCTCATTTAAATCATAACTGATTGCAGAAAAAAATACGAATTGTCATTCAGTTTTTATTCATGTAGCATGTCTGATGACTGGTGGCAGCTTCTTTTTTAACAATCACTGTATTGGTTCTCAAATACAAAGCTCAGTAAAGCCATCAATAACCCCGTTTATGAAACTGTGCTACTTTCTTTCATGGTACTGGCTAGCACACAACTGTGAATAGTCAGTATGTATTGTTTGGTGCAAGACTTGTCTATAAGCAAAACTTACAGTATATTTTCAAGACAAAATATTAAAAATACCTAAATTGCTTTTCCAGTTGAAACATTATCTCTGAAATCCTGTGGCTTGGCTGGACAAAAGGGAAAGAATTTTCTCTTTAGCTTCCTCAAAGAATAAATTTGCACAATAGTTCTAGGATTTTACTGATGTAGCATATATCAAACAAACTATTCTTATACACAAGATTTGCATTAGCTCACACAAGTCAGCGTGTTCTGTGTTAGCTTATGTGAAAAGAGTTCATTTAAAAGGCAGCAATAACCTGTGGCCTGAGAACAGAACTGGAAGCTAGGAATTCAGAAGGGACCTGAGCTTTCTCACACTTCCTCTCAGTTTCTCATAAAGGTCTAAATTTTTCTAAATGAACATTACATTTACTGGAGACCACGTGGGCCTGATTTACAGATGTGTTAAATTTCTACTGCTGCCTATTAAAGCTTTTGGGAGCTCTCAGCTCTCCACGTTTCAGAAGGCTGTAATGCAGTTACACGCAGCCCTTGGGAGGGAGAGTAACACCATTGCCTTGGTGAGTACCAGGCATGGCCAACGGTAGGAAAGCGATGGAATAAAGCATAGGGTGTACAAATTCAGCACATCCCCCTCTCTATGGGCCTAAATGCCCCGATTAATCCATGAGGGATGGCAGCAGTGGAGATACTGAAATATTTGGCATCCAGACAGGTACTGTGCAAGACCAGAGTCAAGAGAGCAGCTGGTAGGAAGTACTGGGCTGGCACAGTGAGGATGAACAGGCATTGGCATCCCTCGGCCTTGCCGCTGGCCCCAGCAATGCAGATACTTTCTTTCAAAGTCTTGCACTGCTTATCTCGGTGACTAGACTGAATGTTTGTTAGCTGGTGAGCCTCCATTTGCCTCCCCTTTTTAAGTCTATGCTGAAGCTTTTTGTCTAACAGCTGGCTTCCCTCTCTTCCCCTCTCAGATGAGATGGAGCAGTCCCCTGCAATGCATTCTGACTACTTGGTCTCAGGGATTCGAACTCCGCCAGTGAGGAGGAACAGCAAACTGGCAACACTGGGGAGGATTTTCAAACCATGGAAGTGGCGGAAAAAGAAAAATGAGAAGCTGAAGCAGACATCTGCAGGTAGGATAAGAACAAGAGAGTGATGCTGCACAGAGCAAAGCTTAGCTTGGGCAATATTTGCTTACATAGGAAATGTTAATGGTGACCTGATCTGAACCTAACTCAGAGATTTCAGCATGTTACAGATTAATAATATTTAAGGCTAGAAAGAGCCCATATAGGCTGACTTCCCATATAATATAGTACATTTAGAAGAAAAGGTCAAAATAGAAGAGTGAAAGACAAGCCTTGACAATGACTGTTTTTCATGGGCTGTCCCTTCTCCAAAATAGGCTACATTTATGGCCCCAAGTATCATCACCCCTTTTATTTGGGGTGAAGATTATATAGGTCACAGTAACATTACGAAAAGTGACAGGAGGGAGCTACAGCATGTAAAATGCCTTCCCTCAAGCAGCTTGTCTGTGGTGAAGGAGCCCAGCACGCAGCACTGCATGCTCTCGTTAGTCTCCAGGGATGTCGCAGGAGATCAGTAAGGAGACAAACTTACTTGCCTTTTCCTAAGACAGGATGGTGCAATTCCCTCCACTTGCCCTGATACCCTGTGGAGCATCACAGTAAAGGACACCGCTTCCTGAGGCATCTCCAACATGCCATATTAAACAGTGTGAAGGCTCCAATATCCCAGTTACTCCACACTTAGTGTGATCAGACAGTAGGTTAGATCATAAATCTCAGCTCTACATGTGGGTGATTTTACAGCTGTTTTAACAAAGGAAAAGGCACAAACAAGCCGACCAGTCCATGCTCCCCAAAACAAAATCCTTGCAGTTCTTTCCAAGCACACAGTAGCTGAGACTGTAGGGAATTTCCACATTGCATCTTTCTCACTCCATTATACAAATACTCTGTTGTTAACTGGTGCTGTGTTATGCTACTACTTCATGCAGTGCTGGAGAAGAAGATGACAGCACGACAAGGTCGGGATGAACTCATTAAGAAAGGCCTTCTGGAGATGATGGAACAAGGTAAGTTTTTATCAAAGTCTTTTTTCAGGACAATAGGAAACACATAACTGCAAAAGAAAAAACCTAACAATCAAATTAATAAAAAGGAAAACCTTCAATCCAAACAGAGAGGAAAATTCAATATCTGAATTAAGCACGTCTTTCTTCAAATTTCTCCCTGCTGCAATCAATCCATGCAGTTAAATTTTTGATGTTTTATCATCTTGAATGCAACTCTGTCTTTGCTTGATTTATACACGGTGCAAAACTGAGCTTGTTCATATGTTTTATGCAATTACTCTAAACCTAGCTAAATCCTACTGCCAAGAAAGTCAGCTAAAACTGGTGTAAATATAAACAAACATACAGATGCATTCAGCTAACATCTACAAACCATGAATTCAAATCTCTTAAAATGATACTAGTCTGATGTTTTCAGCTGTCCTTCCGGTAAACCAAGTTCACGACAAAACATATTACCATTCTGCCCGTTTTTCATTCACGTGGAAAAGTGAAGCATTTGGTAGTGTCATTTTAAAGCTTTTCCAAGTACAAACCAGGTTCAGCAGAAGTCATTGAATGAAACATGATAAAATGTCAGAAACCTGCACAAAGGACTGCGGTTCTGTATATCCCTGCTCCAAAGCCCTGACAGATGCTCAAGGGAGACAGAGATTTGGGTGACTATTACGCGAGATCAGGCAAGCTCCCAATGTTATGGACAACATCCCAATTGCCATTGCCACCTAAATAGTGATAAAAAAAAATAAAATCCATCTTTACTTTGAAAATTTCATAGCAGAAAGTACTGTCATGCAGAAAGATTGGCCTTTTGAGGTTGACCAATCTGATAGATAGAAATTATGTTCTTTGAAACTAATAATTGAATTTCTTTGTATAAAACAAATGCCATGCCTGTAAATAGCCTGTGGGACAATACTCAGTGATGCTATGTTGGAGTGTAACCGAGCAACTGAAGAGTCAGAAAAAGAGCATTTTAAACAGGATTTTTTTTTCATTGCAGTAAAGCAATTTTCATATTATTTTATTGGATAAATTTTAATATGAGTTTCATCTTCAAGTTAAAAAAAATGATTAGTTTATTCTAAAATGGAAGGTTTTAGAAAGCTCATTTTTAATTCTGTCCATTGAACTCTTTGTGTGTCTCATAATTCTAGATAATTAGTTTCCTTATTAGCATATTTGCACTATGGGATAGAAAAATACACCCCATTTCTGCTAGGAGTATGGAAGTTCCCCATAATCCATGAATTTGAAGAATTTGAATCTGGACCTTTGCCAAAGCACAGTAAAACAAAACTTCTGTACAGCACATTAAAAGGTAATAACAATAATGAATCAATAAACCTCTTGCATACATGAAGAGCTGGCTGGGAGGAAAACAGATGATATTAAGTTGCAAGATAATTTTAACAAAATTAAACTAGTTTAAATAAATACATATAGTCCAGTGAGAAGTGATGACAAGCTGTGCTTTCAAAAAAGCAGCTGCAAATAGACTGCTTATCTGTCTGCAATAAAGTTGCATAGAGCTCCTATAAACATCAAACAAATTTTCAATACCACCCTGCTGCCCAGAAAGAATGGCTAACAGTCAGTTGAAGGACATTGCAGCTGTCTGCAAGTTATTTTTCTTTACAGAGTGTGGTGAATCTCCAGGGTTATTTTGTTATATTATTAGTAGAAGCAGCTTATTAACTGGATCAAAAATTGACCCAAATAATTCCGAGTAAATGATTAGTGCCCTACTTGGACTGAACCGAAGTAGCAGCAGTTTCAAGGCTAAGTCCTCGTTTATGCAGCAAGTTGCAATTGTCAAAGCAGCAATACTATGCTAAAAGACTACAGTAAATCCTAAAATCCCCCTATTTCATCAAGCCCTACTCCACTTCCAGAGACCCGATTCCTGCTCGCCTTCATAAATAATAGCCCAAGCAGGGATGAAGCCGTAGTCTGAGAAATCTCCAGATCTGCTTCATGCATTTACAGTAGCTGTGTCACAATCCGTTGCACAGTACCAGGTCTGTCAAGCAGCATTTTGAACTGGACTGTTTGGCTCAAACCACAAAGCTAGCGCAGAATCTGCACCAACCTGTGAGCAGCCCAGGATGAAATGGCACCGTCCTTGCTTTGGTGATGAATCATCCTAAGGGGTTATGTCACCCTTTCTCCTCACACAATCCCAAAGCCCAGCTGCCCAGACACACTGTGCTGACGAAGTTGCACAGCCTGGGCCCCTCCTGCCTTCTCCTCTCCGGCTCAGCTCACGCAGGGCAAATACCGCTTTGCTCTGTGGAACCAACTTGCACCTGGAAGAGGTTACAAGGTGCAGGGTCTGGCAGACAGCAGGATTCATTCCCAACTAAATGACAGAAGCTCTACTTCTTCTGATTACTTTGCAATACTCAAGACTCTCTGCTGCCTTCCTTACCAGTGGATCTAAGCTCTGTGCTTTCTCCTGTCCCCGGACTATCTCTATGGCACTGGGGCCCACTGCCAAATCCAAGCAGCACATCCACTTTTATCTAAGCCCAACCTGATCATTTCTGACCAGGAACGTCACTGTTCTGAGTCTCAGATGCTCCTCAACAAAAATTCTTCCACAAGGCTGTCTTCTGCTTGTCATTACTTCATGAGTCATTACACTTTCCATTGGCTGGGGTCTGAAGGAACTCGGGTCTCTGACTGCAGTTCCATTGTGGCACAGCTGTCAGCAGCTTGCCTTTCCAAAGGATGTAGAAACCTGCAAAGCAGAGTTACCTTGAAAAAATTTAGGGAGCTTCCCGCAACATTTCTCCCCATTATGAGTGCAAAACTGATCAGATGTAGCTGAACTTACAGCACTGAGAGATAAGGGCTCCCTGTCAAGTAATGCAGGCAGCTGTTAATACACTGACGCTTATGTATAGGCTGCCTTCACACCGAGCTGAAATGTAGGCAATGAACTTTTTCCCCCCTCCCCTTCCCTGTATCATAGCAACTGTGCTACTGCAGGGGCTATTTTAAGAACAGAAACTTTTCACCAAACGTGATTATGAGGCAGACTGAGTGAGCTCAGCATACAAAAATACTGCATCCCTTCCGCAGCATCTCTGGGCCAAAATCTGATACCCTTACCCAAAAGGGCAAGAAATTACTCTGCAGATTGTCCAGATAGTATTAAAAAGGAGTATCTGTGAATGCTAGCTATTTTAAATCAATGTTCAAGAAAATTGTCATGATATCATTGGAAGAAAACATAGCTCTGTCAGGAGCTTCCAGAAAGGAGTGTCTGGGGCTGAGAAATACAAGTCTGGAGGTCGGGGTGGACAGCAGACACGTCTGTCAGCATGGAGCGCTGGCTAGAGCGGGAAGTAATTGCTTTGGTTTGCAACAGTGATTTAGATCTTGTAAATTCTGAGAGTCTTGAAGTAAAAGGATAGTTTGTATTCTGAGGACTCTTGCCTGAATAGGAGAATACTAGAAAAGCTTCAGTCATCAAGATGCATACAGCTGCAGGGATCACTGGCACAAAAATCTTTCAGAGTAAGCAAAGGGAGCAGTTTCTAGGTCTGCATGAAGAGGGATTTGAATTTCTGATCAGCTCAATCACACAGGACATGCTTTTCAAAGCTGAGTAACTAAAACTATGCTCAAAACCTACAGCTTGGTAGTGAATAGGAGCAGCCTTGCCTTCGGTAAGGCTCCAGCATTACTGCTGGGGCAGCTGGATGGCAGCGCATCGTGCACCGAGCCCGACACAACTCAGACACGTCAGACCAACCTGTGCACATGCTGCAGCGTGAGCTCTGCTTGCGCAGGGAATTGCCTTCTCCCAGACACCTCTGATTTCCCATGCTTGTACTCATCTCCCACGCGGCACGTGCTTACAGAGTACAGTGGCCTTCCTGTACACGCACAATGGCCATTTGCCCAGGCTGCTGGAGGTCCACAGAAAAAGGTGCCCCATTGAGAAAACTGGGTGGATATTATTATCCAGATGGGCTGGTCTCCACAAGTTTTGCATTACAGATGCTCAGCACTGTTAGAAATCAGGTGCTGCTCTAAGACAAATCTCAGTCCCCTGAGCGCTAGCAGCTTTGAGACTCGCTCTTTTCAAGAGGATAGCAGGGAGTTTCAGCTTTCTACTGCTCATGGTTTATTTAAGAGTAAATGATTTGGTGTTTTAGATACCGAAGGCAAAGCCTGCACTGGTGATGATGCCACGAGAGCAACGCAGAGTGACCCTCCAGCTCCTGTGTGCCAGGCACTTGCCTCAGAAGAGGTGCAGCAAGAGAGTACAATAGCAGCCACAACGAATGTGACCTCGCTTGGTGAGGAGCTGCATTTGGATGAGCTGAAAGATGATGCAGGTATTGGATATAAAATGTTTTCAAAAAATTGTAAAATGTAAAAAAAAAATATAATAATTGTGCTGAGCTACTTTATGAGGAGTCAAATATGTCAGTGCATTAAAGGGTCAGACCACCTTGTTCAGCTCAGCCCATACTAGGTTAGCGATCAGTACGTAAAACCAGTGATTTTTGAGACTGCTACCAAACTGAACGACCACACAAAGCTTGGCATAATGGGATTAGTTGGATTATGAGACAATCCAGTCTTGGCATGGTGCCCCATTTGGTATTAGCAGTGACTGCTGTGAAGATGAAACAAGCTTCTCTTAAGAACACTGCTTAAACTTCTGTGCCAAGCCTGAAATTGCTTGTCCTGGCTCAGGAAAACAATGTCAATACACAGCCCACACTGTCCATATCATCACCCTGTCTACAACATGCTGCAAATACAAGTGAAGTTCAATACCAGGAGCACAGATAAGCTAAACCAAGCTCCTTCATGCAACTGTGCTCCGGCAGAGCTCATCTGTGACAGCAGTTCCTTGGGACCAGAGCAGCCAGGCACAACCCAGCAGCTGGAGGGTTTCCATTCACTTCCTGACAACCAAGAAATGCAAAGCTGCAGAGATAATGCTTTATCCTAGTTTGGGAGGAATGCCATGTAGTGATTACAGATCTTCCAGCCCATTCCCTCTGGTCAATCTTTACACCTTCTCCATCTGTCCTGGTTGCCTTTTGTTCTCCATCCCACCCCCTCACGCCCTGCTTTCTCTGGGGTCCCAGCCCCCAGCCACTTTCACCCCCCGCTGTGGTTTGCTGAGCAACGCTGCCTGCTTATGCCCTTACCCTGCTCCAGCAGGTCAGAATGGAAATCATTCCCTGAAGGGTTTTCCATTTCTTTGCTTTATCCTTTCCCACTTCCTTTTCCTCCTGTCCTATCCATCCCCATGTTCCTTCCATCCCCATCCCTTTGCTGTTACACTTTTATTGCTCTTCTAGCCATTTCTAGCTCCACTCCATTCTTAATTGCTTCTGCCTCCCAAAAAGTATCTCTCCCCATGTTTGCTCATCACAGGGATCTTTTGTAAGCTTAACACCTTTCCATCACCCATCACTTCCTTCATTTCAGCTACATGTGTTATTTCATCAAGAAATATCCCAAAGCACTGTATGTGGGCTTCTAAAGTTTTATCCTCTCTCTTTTTTCTCTCTTAAAATAGAGACAAAATAGAGAATTGGACATAAAGAGCTGCTATTAATACATGCCCTTAATGCTGTTTTCCTTTCTCTTCAAGCTCTATCCTTTATGGCTGTGTTTGGTTTTGTATCACCCTAAAAATTAATTGAGGCAAAACCCATTCATCTCTCTGTTCTTAGAACAGCCAGATCAAGATCTTGACCAGAATTCTTCAGGCACTGCTATTATTAGCAATAATACTCTTTTCTAGAGAGTTTCATTCCATATCACTAAGGAAATTTCTCTCTGAACTTCTAATTCTTATCACTGGAACAGGCTATCCTGGAAAGATGGCGCTAATAATGTATCATGTATTTAACCTTATGGCTCTGCAAAACCTAAGAGTTATTACACTGCATTCAAAATTGTGTATTGAGGCTTTCAAAATCACCCCATTTTCTTATGTCTCCTTCTCTAATCCTAGTTCCTTTTATTGCCTCCCTGGTACAACCTTTCCTCTCTTCTGTATTTCTTTTCCTTCATTTTTTGAGGTGCCATTTTTCCAGGTTGCAAAAAACAACAGTGGGATTACCACCTTCTCTCTCTCTGGTCTGCGAGACTCTACTCCTATTTGCTGGAAATCTTCCTACCTCTTTCATCGGTGGCCTCTGGCTTTTAAAATAATTATTGTTGATCTAATCTTTATGTGCTAATTTATTCCTGTCTGCACATTCTAGCATTCCTGTCTCTAGTGAGTCCACCTTAAGGAATTAATTGGGTGGGAAAGCTCTTAAAAATTATCAGTGTATTGCTAAGTTTATTGTAATGTTTAGTTTATTATAACATTTGTCCTTGGGCTCAATCCAGGCCCAGTGTAGTAGGTGTCTTTCCACATTTGTATGAATATTTGACCAGCTAGCAACAAAATTAATATATCTGCTTTATACCCAATATGTCGCATTTCATCCTCAGGATGTGGGCTGAAGGCCAGGAGAGGAAGAGAAAGGAACAAAAGGAAATATTTGTATACTTCACGTTTGGTTAATACACAGAAAAAGGACAGCCTAGGGGCAGTTTTTCCCACCTAACCTAGCCAATGAGCTTGGGGGCAGTCCCAAGAGGAAAACTTCTTGACCAGAGTAGTGAGAGGGCATTTTGACAAATGGGACACCATCAATAATTACCTACTGTGGCAAAAAGTCTAGTGCTGAGCACTTGGAATATTTTCAGCAGGATAACATTCACTCTGCAGTATGAAATCTGTTAATAGGTTTGTGTACTCAAGACTCAGGTCTGCCTTCAGACTGAGTCAAACACGTGCTGTTGTTACCAGAAACAACCACAGAAAAAAAAACCTGTTCTTTGCAGGGAATGTGAAATGGACATTCCTTAGACAACAGTGCACAATGCCAGTTTGCTTTCATGATACCACTCTCGTAACAGGATGGAGTTCAGAAACAAAAAAATCTGTTTGATTGAAGCCGAGTGTGTTTCCGATCCACCTTCTCTATAGGAAAGGTCCCACTATGGCTGCTCCTCTGCATCTGTGCCAAACAGCACTTCATGTCACAGGGAGGTCTACTGATTTCAGTGAAGTTACTGCCAGAAGAAAGTATCGCGCCACTCAGGGGAATGCACTCAAATCTGACTAATTTTCCTATCAAGCTGCTAATATGTACCAGAGCTCTTGATCTTTCTGTAATGTAACCCATTAGTGACTTAATTTTTCTCTTCCTCTATTCCACGTTTTTTCTTCTATGCAGTAGGCACAAAAATACAAAACTATGTCAGCCTGGAACAAAGCATTTCCTTAGAAGTATATTTAAAAGAAAATTATTTCCAGGCAACTGTCACATACAGAAGCTTTCCTATCAAACCAAATTTCACAAGAATTCCTGTTAACAATGCATATTTATTCTACTTTCCTGTCTTTTTTGAATGATAAATACTCATTCTTCCTCTTCTAGGCATACTCATTAATCTGTTTGTCAACAAATTAAATGCTATTATCTGCCAATGCTATTGTTTCCAACTGCCTAAGTGCTCTGGTGCCTCCCCATGCACTCTGAACACGAGGATGCTGAATGCTCATTAATACAGAGAGTTTGTATTCCAAACAAGACATAAAACTGAGCCAAGAAAACATCTGTGACGTGGCAGCTGTGGCCGCGCACTGCTGTGAGGTTTTAGGAGATGCCCCAGAATGGTTTGGAGGGAAAGATTCTTTGTTCAGAGAGTCCAGAATGCTAAAAGGGTTGGGATCTGCCATTTATCCAGCCCAAGCAGTTTGGACCTCTCACGCTCTGCTCTGGTGAGACCCCACCTGGAGCACTGCGTCCAGCTCTGGAATCCTCAGCACAGAAAAGACAGGAACCTGTTGGAGTGGGTCCAGAGGAGGGCCACAAAAATGATCAGAGGGCTGGGGCACCTCTCCTACGAAGACAGGCCGAGAGAGTTGGGGTTGTTCACCCTGGAAAACAAAAGGCTCTGGGGAGACCTTACTGTGACCTTCCAGTACTTAAAGGGGGCTTATAAGAAAGATGGGGACAGACTTTTTAACAGGGCCTGTTGTGACAGGACAAGGGGTAATGGTTTTAAACTAAAAGAGGGTAGATTTAGACTAGAAGAAGGAATAAGGAAGAAATTTTTTTACAATGAGGGTGGTGAAACACTGGAACAGATTTCCCAGAGAGGTTGTAGATGCCCCATTCCTGGAAACATTCAAGGTCAGCTTGGATGGGGCTCTGAGCAACCTGATCTAGTTGAAGATGTCCCTGCAGGGGGGTTGGACTAGACGACCTTTAAAAGTCCCTTCCAACCCAAAGCATTCTATGATTCTATGCTGAGGACAGATTTAAACACCAATCTCCCCATTTGGATGAGTGATTCACCTGCTAGGGTAGGAAAAATAACCCTTATGGCTACTACTGAGCCCACAGTGGCTGGAAGTACCGTTTGGAGAGAGCCTGGCCGTGATTGGGGTCCTGGATCGGAGTTAGCCTCAAGCCTCTCTGCGAGTCCCCATGTATGCCAAGGCAGAGATCAGGACGTGTAACAGAGCGTGAAAGTCAAACAGTGAGGCATTGTACAAGTTTAAGCACTGCCAGAGTCAGCTGGTATCTGAGCAGGATTCAAGGATGTTAATTTTGGACTTCACTGAAATTCCACCTATGCCCTGCTTCAGCTTCACACCTTTCTGGATCTATTCCCCTGTGCCCTCATCACAGCCAGGTCAATTTGATGAACTGCTCAGTGATTCAGCCTGCACTAATGTTAAGAGCTAAGTGCTTTTGCCATCTTTCAGGAGACAATCCTGAAATAAGCGCCGCTTCAAATTAAGGCTTTGGTGATTGAAGTTTTTCATAAGTACTTCACAAACTCTCTGTTCCACAGTAGCTGCTGAGATCCGATGACAAATCCTTTTTTATGGCAGGCTTTTCTTGGTTATCAACTTTAACCTCAGGGAAGACTCAACAGTTCTGGAGTCAGGTACAGTAAGAGAAGACTTGGGATGCAAGTTGAAATCATGTATTAAATAAGATAAAAATTAAATTGTGAAAATAAACATGTACAACAAACAATTGGAAAGTCAGCTTTCATGTAATATTACCGGCTTGATACCCTTTGCCCTTTGGCTGTGTGTTCCTAGCACAGAAGAGTACTCAGTAACTGTGCCACTGCAGCTTCATGCTGTAAAAAAAATTCATTGCAGTTCTCAAAAGTTGCTTTGCCTTGCTGTCTTCATTACGAAAAGAAAAGGAAAAGGAAGAAGGCTTTAGGGAAGCAAGGGAAGCTCAGCAGTTTTCTCAGGAACATCAAAATTAACATTTCTTCAATATCCGCATACATTTTATTCTTTACCTGCCTTGGTTGGCTGGCTATTTTACACAATAATTATTTTCACTATGGAAAAGAAGTGCTTCTAGCTGTGTGCCATGTGTTCTGTTTTTCTGAATGTTCCTGGCATTGTCACCTAGCCTATCATTATTATTAACTCCATGTTCCATTAATTTTACTCATCTTCCTACCAGCCAAGAAACCTTCAGCACCCACGGAAGAATTAGAAGATGCCAGCCTGCCAGCATCTGAAGACAGTCCGCAAGCCTTACTTGTATCTGAATCCACAGATTCTCCCCAGAAACAGACAGAAAGAAACCCAGCACAGCTTCCCAGCCCTCCGCTGCTCCCAGCTCCACCACCTAAGGCAATCTCCAAAATCACAAAGACCATAACAGGTCAGTTATTACTGGTCAGTAAAGCCTTTCCCATCCCTTATGTGTTGTTCGCCTACACAGCCCAGTATCTTTTTTTTTTTTTTTCTTGCATCCTTTTTTAAGCTTATTGCTGCAAACTGCTGTGAATCAGGCTAGTTATATTGAGTGAACAGAATGCTAATGTTTTCCATGAACTGAGTGGTCTGGTTGCCTGATAACAACGCGCTGATCTTTGTAGTTCATGTATTTGTTTGAATCCCTCAGGGGATTATTTTTTGTGAGTCTATTGCACTAATCACGTGTAAAACAAATCAAGCCAACTGCAAACATCTGCTAAATCAGGTGCTTATATTGATATGCCATAAAACACAAGGAAGATTTAAATGTTTTCATTACCTAGAATCTTGCTGGATAACAGCACAACAGTGAAAATCAAGTTCAAGTCAATAGGTTCTGCAGAGGTTTCTGTCTGAAGGGTTTGCTCTCTTGGGTAGGTCTAAACTAGAGCTATGAAATCTGGTCTAGTTACACAGAACACACATAAGTGATACACCTGGCTCCCACAAAGCAATCCTCCCTGCCAGACTTCATTGAATGTTTCAAGAGCAATTCCCCTGGGCCTGATTTTCTAATGTGTTGCCAATGTTGTTACATTTTCCAACATTCTGGCACTGCAGAAAGGGTGTTAAAGTGAATATGATTTTAGTTCCTTCCAACTTTAGGGACCCTACATATGGTAAAAGCAGTTAAAAGGGCCTTACTGCAAATTAGAATCAAGTCCTGACATCTAAATGTCAGACCTGTTGGATATTTAGACTTTTAAATGACAGCCATTATCTCAGCCCTGATTTGCAAACCACACTCATCTACTGGCACAATGAATAGGGTTTTCAAAGTTACCAGGAAACAAAGTATCAGAGGGGCATTGTGATCTGACCACTGGGGTTCATAGAAAATACTGAGGTTTTCAGTCTTTTTGAGGAAAATGACAGGTATTTGCTTCCCTTGGGAAATATCCATATTTCGTCCACACTTAAAAGCTGTAAGAGTTTAAGTGGGAGCTGGATTCAAAATGGTATCATAGTACTCCTTGCAAGCTGTTCAGATTGCTTCAGCATTCTGTGCTATGGGTCAGGCTCTAGCCTGCCCCTTCCACCTTGCAATGTGACCAGGCACAACCAGGACACCCCTTTGTCTTTGCTCAACTGATGAGAAGGCCATGCTCTGCAGGAGGCGTAGGCTAGTTGGAAAACCTGACCCACAGAGGGTAATGAGATTACAGCTCCACCAGGCGCTTCACAGCATTTTGAGTCTAGATATTTTGCTGCTTAACCAAAGTATTTCCTGTAGCATCTAAGATATTCTGAGTTTTGGTATTTCATTCTCATCTAAATTTTCCACAAAGAACAACTCTTAGTTTTCTCTATGACTCCAATAACTACAGACCCTTTTTAATAATGATTATACATTTGTTTATTTTTGTGTGGATGTGGAGGTAGTGGTAAGTTAAGACTAAACAAATACTGTCAATGAGTGAAAGGGAATACAAAGGTATGGGGAGAGAGAAAGAGCGATTATGAAAGAAAAGAAAGATGAAGAGGTTGAAAAGCTCTTTTCTATTTAGCTTTTTCCCCTTCGACAATGTTAGAGATGCTGTTAGCAGAGAAGTGAGGAATAAGCCAAGCACCAATTAATCACAGAGAGAGGGGGAACAGGGCAAGGTGCCAAGACATCACTTTGCAAGATTATTCACTGAACAGCTGTCATTAGGACAAATAAGGTGTGATCTAAGGAAACGCTCAACTCTCAATACTGGCCCAAGCTGCAATGAGGACAAAATTGGCCCTTAACCTGTTCCAGGAACAAGCAGGTATAAAGATAAAACAAAGTGTCCTCCCTTCCTGCTTTAGGGTTGAGCTGAACCTGGGGTTCTTGCTCTGAGAAAACACGGACACCCTCTCTCACTGTGCAGCAGTATAAAGGGACTTAAGAGGTGTTTTTTTCATCCCCTCAGGCCACAATTCAATGGGTAATGATTGATCACAAATGTCCTCTGTGCATCTCTACAGTAGCACATAATCAAAATCCTGGAGTGCTGAAAAAACCATCTTTGCTTAGCAGAGGTTGGCTGTCTCCTGGCTGCAGCAACCATCCTGATCAGTGCAGGAGGAGCTCCGGGGTGGGACGGTGTCTCCTTGCCAGGACATTGCACATTGGGCACCCAGACACTTGAAGAAATACCCTTGTGCTTTCAGACATTTCAGATTTTAAATAGGGTAACTCTTGGACTAGCTTGACCCCTGGCTTCTGGATGCAGAGAGAGATGAATGAAGCTCTGGCCATTGTTTAGGGTTCTGGGTTGGAAGGAGAGAAATGTGCAAAAATGCCTTCCAAAAATGAAAGAAAAAAAAAAAGTTAGACCTTTCATAGAATGAGAAAGATTTTATTGTAGATGCAACTCTCCCCACTGAAGGATGCTCTCCTCCTCACCCCACAAATGTGAAAAAGAGACCAGACTTAGTGTTGTCACTCTCTAATTTTTGATGTTTGGTTTTGGTTATGGCTACAGGAGCTCTTCTGCCTACTTGTGCTTTTATTGTTGTCCTCAGTAATTCTGCCCTCCAACCTCCAGATGCCCAGCTCTGTTCACAGTGCTACCTTTACAGAGCTGTACCAGATTTTCCAACTTAAGAAAAGGCATGTAGTTGGTAACCATTATGCAGGATGCTGGGTTTGACAGGAAATATTTAATAACTAAAGTTAATATTCAAATGTACTTTTGTCCTCTCCAGTTTTCTAGTAAGTTACCCTGCTATTAGGAACCAAGTCCATTTTACATGGGTATTTCAGGATAATCCTGGCCCGAGCAGAAGTTTTTCTTTGCTATGAACTGAAGGATTTATCTCAAAAGTAAGTGAAAAAAGTAAAAATGATCTGTGAAAACAAGTTTTTACAAAAGCCATACAAGCTGTGTCAGTTTAAATTCCTGTTTAAAACACTAGGTGGCAACAAGAGAAAAGAAATACTCTTGTGTGACGAACTGGCATTGCCTTTTTACACCCAGACTGAGCTATTCGTGTAAACACCACCATATGCCAGAGGCTTGGGATGGACATACAAGAGAAAGGGGAAGAAAATCGCAGAACAGAAAGACTAATCAGCATCTTTTTCAGGACAGATGTTCAGTTATCATAAGAGTGTGAAACTACCAAATTTACAACCAAGGAAATGTCTACTATGTTTTGGACTCAGGTGCTAGAGAAATGTATATATATCAAAGTCTAATTTCCAACAAAATGCTTACATTGCATAAAAATTATCTGAGTCTGGGGGTAAAAAAAGATTAGATTGCCCTACCCTTCTTTTTTCTTCTTAGTCCTCCATACCACATCTCTCATTTGGATTTAATTTGGCAAGTTTTGTTATGTGAACATTATCCTCATATTATAATGATTTTGGCATTTCCTCAACTGGCATATGAAAGACAGAGGTCTAAGCTGTGCAGCAATCACAGAGGAGCAGATAATAGACACTGGTACATTTTGTCCTGACTGAGAACCACAGTGCATAAATTTTAACGCAGTCTGCCAGAGTCCAACAGCGAAAGTGCTAGATTGGAAAGCCACCGCAGTACAAGCCAGTGGCAGTTAGGAGGAACGGTACCGGCAATCAAGAATGCATTGGTGGCTGGGCAAAAGGAGAATCTGATACTGTGGGAAAGAGGGGAAATGAGGGAGGTATCTATTTTGCTAGATCGAAGATCTGGATCTGTGCAGTACGAGCGTTTTGAATTCAGATAGTTACTCAGCTGAACCAGTTACCTCCTAGCAAGAACAAAACATCACCATTTTCCTCTGTTTAACACACACACACAAAACAGCAGCTTTGCACAACCTCTTACCCTCTTGTGTTTTGACAGCAGGAAGTGAAACAGATGACCTAGCCATGAAATCTCCTCCTTCCACCATCCTGAAGAATTATGTCATTGTTGGTTCCTCCCAAATCTCAGGACAAGCTGCCCTCTTCCATCCCTCTGGCCAGAAAAGTTCAGATCCCCATGTCAGAGGACAGGTAACAACGCCAACCGGTTCCCCTCACCTGGCTGCCGTCCACCTGCCTTTACCTCCTAGCAGAGTCATTGAAGAACTCCACAGGGCTCTGGCCACCAAACACCGGCAGGACAGGTACCTACAGCCTCTTGGCTATCTGGGTGCATGAGGAGAGTCATTCCACTAAATCATTTTTGTTGGTAAATTTTCCTACTCTGTTATTAGCATTTTATTTACTCCTGCAGCTTGGGTTTGCCTTCCTCTTGATGCCACTACTTGGAACATCCATCCCTGGTTAAAGTGCTTAATTTGGCAGTTACTTCAAAGCATGCTCTTTCTTTATAAGGATGCTACTATGACATGGAATTAGGTTTTCAAACAGGCAGAATCAGTTGATAATGCTTGACCTATTGCAAAAGAAAACCTCACCACAAGATACCAAATTAGAGTAGCTAAGGCATATCCTGCTCTAAATATCAGTACTCTACATATGACAAATGCTATTTCAGTATATGTCTCTTGGCTTATACATGAGCATATATGGTATCCATTTTTAATACAAATGCTTCTGCGGAAGTACGTTGGGTACTTTGCTTGGTTTTCATTATAAGCCCTCCTGTGTATTAGAGGAGGACAGAGATAACCCTTTTCCATCACAGAGCTTTGGAGTTAAGTTGGTATGGTTTCTCAATTCCGTAACAGCTATTGTCATGGGGAACAGATTTATACAGTATTATTTCCAGGCCCTGTTAAACCTTTTTCATGACCATAAAATATCAGAATGGTAATATTTCATGCCATATATGTTTTACATTAGAAGGATGTGCTGTGTGGGTTTTTTTTAATCAGTACAATATAGCATATGGCTATATATCAAAGAAATACATTAGTCACCACCCTTCCATACCTTATTTTTATGACAGAGATAGGAAAGTAGATCTGTGTTAGCCATTCTCAACACAGTCTTGAGAATGCCATCCCGTGTTGCCCCATGTTGATCTCTCTGCCCTGGCCTTTATGAACTACAAGACATTCTGCTCATTCTCATATAACAGTAAGTTCCTACTATGGCAATAAAACAGTCTTTTGTAAAAACTGGGCTATGCACCTTCTACCCACAGCTTCCATGGAAGAGAAAGCAAAGGCTCTCCAAAAAAAAGAGTGGATGTCCGTCCGTCCAGAACATCTAGCATTGAGCGCAACAAAGAAAAGGAGAACTCGCTGAGTTACAGCAGTGATTCAGAAAATAAGCGGAACTCAGTTAAAGAGTCAGATGAGAACAAAGAAAACATGATCATGAACTCAGAGCTCAAAGAAGACTCTGTTTTTTATCAGGATGAGGAAGTTTTGAATGACTCCATTATTTCTGGTAAGGAAAGTCACTTATTACATTATAAAGATATACTATCGTAGCCTAACAGAATGCTCTAAACAAGGCAGCATGCAACAGAAAA
>VZTL01027829.1:21676-44703 GCA_013400535.1 Scopus umbretta | reverse complement strand
GGCCCGCCGGCGGCGGGGAAGGGCATGGAGTTGGCGGGAGTGTATAAAAAGCCGCCGTGAGGCGAAGCCACCGTCCTGCCAGAGCCGCCGGGAGAGGCTGAGGCGCGGCGGCGGGGCGCGGCGGCGACACCATGATCAACCCCAACTACTACCCGTGGGGCTACGACAGCGACAACGGTGAGTCGGGGGCCGCCGCCCGGCCCGGCGGTCTGGGACCCTCTGCGGGTCTGGGAGCAACACCTGGGAGCAAAACGGGCGGCCCCACTTCCCGAGCGTGCGTGGAAGAGGGGGACCACGGCCTCCAGGCGGGCCTGGGTCTGTGCCAGGGCCGGCGGGCGTGGGTGGCCGCGACGGCCGTGGCTCCCAGGCGTGGAGGACGCGAGGCTGGTGGAAGGCGAGGCCGTGGCAGAGGTCTCTAAGATAAAGAAAGTCGGCTTTCCTACTGTTAGTATGATTGAAAATGTGACGTTGCTTTGATACCCAGCTTGCGGCTAGCCGTGACGCGGGAAGTGCAGCGCGGGTCTGCAGCGCAGCCACGATCCCTCCTGCCTGCGGCGGTGGGAACCTGGGTGGCCCGGTTGCTGCTGCGCTCTCCTCTGCTCTAGGGAGAGCGGCACGGCCTCGGTCAGGCTTTTTCCCCCTGAAGTTCTTGATAAAACCGTGACGATAACCAAATCCACGTTTCAAATTCCTCTCTTCTTCAGGTGTCAGTGGCCTTTTCTCTCTCCAGACGGGTACGTGGTGCCACATTTGAACCACCTGGGTATATCCCATCATATTTCTGGCCGCTGCTGGCCTTGGAGGATACGCCTCTGGTTTCCTTCCTTGGTGCATTGTCAGTCTCCTAATAAGTAAAGTCCTGAGGTTGCTATGAGAGTTTAGGTTCAGATGAATGACTCGCAGTATCCAGTATTCCAGCTAGGATAATCTAATTGCTTTTTATACAGTGAAGCTCTTGATAGGGCATGACTAACAACCAGGCAGTTAGTAACCTACTTATTAATACATTTAATTGATGCTCTATAACTAACCGAAGCCAAGCTTGCGTTTACTGTAACATAGGTATGCTTCATACCTAGCTGGAAAAGGTTTTCATGATACTTTTCTGTATTTTTTTCTAGGGCCAGATCAGTGGCACAAAAATTACCCAATTGCCAAAGGACGCCATCAGTCACCTATTGAAATCAATAATGAATTTGTGCATTACGATCGCTCCCTACTACCATGGTTTGCTAGTTATGATCCTGGTGCAGCTAAGACCATCCTCAACAATGGGAAAACCTGCAGAGTTGTATTTGACGATTCTTTCGATAGATCAGGTTAGTTTTGTTTTCATCTCAAGCTGTCTTTATATATCAGTGACTCTTTCTCAAGTTGCTTGGAAGACAGAGTGCGCTCTGAATGCTCACGGCCATCAGAAGGTCTCTGTGTATTGCCTGCGTGTGATGTACAGGTTTCTGTGACTCCAGTGCCCTGCACAACTGGTGGGAAAGGCCTGGGAGTACTTTTAAAGTCCATAGGTAAAATCCTAGGGAATGGAGAGAGCTGCAAAGAAGCTTGGTGCAGGATGAATTGAGGTGTAGGGTAAATTTCTGAGCTTGCAAAAGCCATTGCAGTTGCGTTGCTTTCCAGGAGCAAGGAGTCCAGGCTTCATCTATGAGGACTGAATTCCATTCAAGCTATCTGAGATGCCCAGCAGAACATCATTAACTGTGTATGTGGCTAAAGTTACGACATTTCAAAACTGTACCCATGTAATTTCTGATAAATGAAGTAATGAACCAGATGTTGCCACAAAGTCACGGTATTTAATCAGTTAAAACTCCCTTTGGCATTCATGAGATTTTGTCTTAATGAGGATTATAGGGCTGAGAAATTCCAGTGTTTCAGCTTTAATGTCCAAAATCTTTTATCCACTCGTAGTTACGACAACATACAATGTGCTGCATTTATAATGTCTAGCTTTTAAGAGTCAGTGGGTTATATATTTTGAAGAGATATGTCTGTTCTGTTTAACAGGTGCTAGAAATATTTAGTTTTTGTTGGCAGAACCACTCACATTTCATGTTAATACTGTTGGCTATATTTCAAAGGAAAAAAACATTACTGAAAGAAGTATGAAATTGCATTAATGCTATCATAAAAAGGAAAAATCAAATGCATACCTCACTCTTTATTCTTGTATCAAGGTCAACAGAGTTGTGTTATTATTTATAGTACACAGCATGGTAAGAAAAGGAAAAAGAAATGTCAATTTCAGTAAAATATTGAAAAGTTTGTCTTCCCCAGTGTACAGACTTGTTTCTTAACTGTATTAAAAGTTCCAGTTTCCATTACAATATAACTAGGATTGACAGCTATAATAACTAGGAGGAATTTCACCAATAGGTTGATTGATCTTAAATATCTATGGGCATGGATTTAATTTAACGTTTTTTTAATGAATCACTTGGGTTTCATGAAAACTGAGGATCAAAATGTAGGTAAGCTGGACTAGTTAATACACTATCAAAACTCACAAATGACTATGCAGTCAAGAGTTTGAATACTTTTCTAGCAAAGTGGAAACTTTAATGTTATTTGAATAAATACAGTATTCATGTAAGGTAACATGATACATCAGTAAAGAGAAGACATATGAGAAGACCTCCATGACCATTACTTACCATTTTTTACCATCTCGTGTATTTGTTGGAACAACATCAAATATATAAATGGTTGCATCTTCCACATAGATGTCAAAGTAATTATCGTTATAATTACTCATACTTTGCAGGGGAGGGAGTATCCAGGCACAGCAGTCTGCAGCATGAATTGCAACACTGTGGCCACGAAGAGCAGAAAGTTTTGGAATGTTCTGAATTTTTTGTCAGATTAACTGCTCAGTAACTGCTGTGTTCGGATCTCAGAAATAAAAAGTGACTCACTGGAAAAAAAGTAGGTGTATTTCTCAACTCTTTGAAGGCAAGAAACATTCAGTGTTTATTGCTATGTCTCCTTTGTTACACCATTGCCTGCAGAGTCTGTGGGTGGTGTTCCTTCTCTAATACAATGCTAATTGCAGGACGAATTCCACTGTGCATACTCCTACTGATTTGAGCACGTTTTAAGTTTTTTAGGATATGTACAGTGACTTATATTTTTGTGTAGAGGAACCACCAGCAATCATATATAACAGCAATCGTGTAGGAATGAAGATTTTATTCCTTTGGAACAAAGACATTCTATCTGTCTGTCTGTCCGTCTATCTATCAATCTCTCTATCTGTCTGAATTATTTCTGAGTTAACCAGAAAACTAAGGGCTTCCTTTATTTTCCTAACTTTTTCAGTTAGAGTGGTCATACCCATATCTGTAGTTCTATCTCGATTTTCATTAGCGGTAGGTGAAACAGATTGCTGAATAAATTGCAAAGGTGAGTGATGAAACGGATTACTTTCGATGTCTCCAAGTTTTACCTCCATTGTGCCTTCTTTGCCAGGAGTACTTCGAATATTCACCACTGGGACAATTTCTTAAACTGACATGATTAGAGAGAAGCTGCTGGGGAAAGTGCCATCCAATGTACTTCACATATTATGTTGAAAAAGGCCTTATTACTGTTATCTTTGGAGTTAGTCTAGTGGAAGGAATTGGAGAATTTATCTCCAGCTATTTATAAAGTCTGGTTGACTTTAAGAATCTGCTATACAGTTGAAGGCTTTGATGACAGATATTTGCTGTAGGAGCAGTGTCATGCCTCTGCTGTCTGCACAAAGTTAATGGATTGTTGTGGACTCAGTCGCGTGTCTTACCATACCTGTGTGGAAGAAGGACCTTAAGCACTGTGAAATCATTGCAGGTGGAGGCTGGGAAAGAACTGAGAGCTGAAATCAAAACCTCCCAGGTGGCTGTGCCCAAAAACCACATACCAGAACCTGGGTACTTTGGCAGCCTACCACTACTGTGTTTATTGGCCTGAATGGCAACTCGTATACTCTTTCAGATCCAGCAGTGACTCTGGTTTTATTTTGAATTAGGGCTGCAATCTTATTTCTACTAGCAGAGCCCATTTGCTTTTAAAATTCCAAAAATATTCATGCCAGAGAAGTGTCCTGAGAGCACTTAATTGGTGGGACCATTGTCATGATGTTGTGTGAGATATATAGCTTGTAGCTTCCTTACAATTAGTGACTCTCTGGCTTTCTTTATGATAGCGTGGTTAGACGGTTAGAACAAGGTGTTCAACTGTTTAATAAGCAGTAAAGATAGATAAGTCTTGTACTGGAACCCAGACAGAGCAGATGGGGAGAGATACACTAAGCCTATGTCAAATGGGTGCCGCCTTTCATCTTCTCACTTGGTCTGTTGTTTTTGTTATCTCCTTGTCACTTTCTGTGGAAGTTCATCGGCCAACCAGATTCCTGCTTCGCCTTTTACTGACTTTCTGATGGATGACATTTAAGAGCTCGGAGTACCTCAGTGCAGGCACACTTTCTTCCAAGGTTACCTTGATGCTGCTTGCAGAATCTTTCAATTTCTTATGAAAGGAATGTGTGTGCCTTTGCAAGTGGATGATGCAAAAAAAAAAGAAAATTAGAGACAGTTGCTGTAAGTAGTGAGAGCTTGTTGCTTATTGGTCTCTTCTAGCATGACTAGTGCTTGTGGACAGCATTTCCTAGAGTAACTTTTTGTGGGAAATATCATTTGTCTTTGCAAATGAGATTTTGATTATCCACTTCAGGTGAATAAACATTTATTTGTTGACTGGTTCTAAAACGATGAGGACAAAACTCAGTTACTTTAATTAAGACTGGGGGAAGTCTGCCCATAGACACTCAAGTTTTGGTTGACTCCTGCAAAAAGTTACTTAACGTTTTGTGCACTGAATTTACGCTGGAACAAGCCAGCAGCCATTGCAAGAATAGCACAGCTAAATCCCTTTGCTTCCGTAGATGTGGTACTTACCACTCGGTGGCTATACCACATACCGCAAAAGGCAGCAAAGTTAAATTCTTCCTCCAGTGTTCAACACATCTGTCATTTGTAGCGTCTGCATGAAGGTACTGAGCGTTAATATGAGCCCTGCAGGGCTTGGGTACGGGGAGCTTAGGATTTGAGTTTTGTTAACTTTGCTTTTCCATTGTTAAGGGTAAAAATGCTTGAACAGGCAAGGGCATGCTGGGGCTCAGTTTTCTGCCCCTGGAGATGGGGATTTCAGCCCTACCGTAGATCACAAAGAAAGATGATTTGGGAGTTCACTGATGAACAGGCTGTGATCAAGAGGCACAAAACTGGAAAAGGTGTGTTGCGGTGCAGGTGAGGGTGGGCGGCATGCTGACAGACTTCTGTCGTACACTTCTCTTTCCCATTCCGTCTCTGTCAGATTACAGAGTTCAAATACAAAGAAAAATAATTCTTCTGCATATCTGTTCAGTGCTTGCTTAAAGAAAATTTGAGTGAGAACTGAAATTTCAGTTCCAAAAGCTTTTAGGAAACACATTTTATCCTTGCAGTTTGCCAGACTTTCAGTACAGAGATCCTCTTTTGAGCAGAGGGTTTTTTATAACATCTAACGTTAAAAAGCTGTGATTTTTATACTGCACTGTTAGATTCTGCTATAAAGCAGCATAACAAAGGTATTGTGTCTTTTTCAATTGTCATGCAGCAATACCTTACTAATTTAATTTCATTGTGGTTTTACCAGTTCATTTTATGGATTTGCAGGGATGTGAGCATCATAAGTCTTATAAGAACAGTTATTTATTATCATGTTTATAAACACAACTCACCTCATGAGTCTGTTTGGTGCTCCTTGTATTTTTCCACCTAACTTTCACGGTCTGCCTTCACAGCAAACAGGGAAGGCATTTGTGCAGGCATGACTTTGCCAGTTTTGCCTTAGTGAGGATAGATGACAATTGACATTAGTGCAGATTAACGACCAGACCCCCACCTGAACTGCTCAGCAGGTGGGTGCACTTATTTCAAAACCTTCTTGTCACCTTTCTGTTGTTAAGGTCACCCTGCTAACTCAGGTAAAGTGAGTGGAGCGGCCGTCTCCACTCAAACTGCATCACACCTTCTTTTTGCTGCGCAAACACAGAGTGAGATACGGAGTTTTTTCTCGCCTTAGTTACATCCTTCTGTGCAACACTTGCCTCCTCTGGGGCAAACATCTGCCTCAGCAATTACTTTGAGAGTGGAAAGAAACCCCTTATTAGCCGGTTCTGTCTCATGCTGCTCAGTTTATGATGGATCAAATAAAAAGTGAGCTTTTTTACTGGAACTGATGTCCGCATGTGTGTCCGTGTAGGATTACTCTGTGATAGACCATTCTTCAGTGTGGATGGGGGCACACGGAATTTGAGCAAGCGCTTCAGACTGCCATGACATTTTTACGCCTGGTATCAGGCACTGGTGGAGGGTGATGTGCAAACCTATATAAATAGAGTTGATCGCTGAGCAATGGGATAAGAGTTTGCAACGATAAGGCACCAAAAAGGAGTGAATGCTTTTCTCCCTGGTCTTTCTGGGCTGATTTGTATATTCCTGCAGCTGGGCCAAGTTATTTTAATGACAGCAGGTTTGAGGGAGTTCCATTTTGGTGAGTCTGCTGTGGCCATCCTGTTACTTCCTGCAGGGCAGAAACGGGAACAGAAGTGCCACATTTCCAGTTTTCAGAAGTCAGTCCAGTCATTCAGCTGGCCGTGTGAAAAGGATTGTACTGTATTTCAGAGGACTAAGAGAAAAGCTGGCTGCCCACATTTCAGGGAGTGAGCCTGCAGGCTCCCTTTTTAAAGGTCTTGTGTTTTGTTTCATGCCATGTTGTAAGTAGAAGCTCAGAGTGCGTCATGGGGCCTTCTAGAAAAGCATCCTTTTGAAACTTTTGTGGTAGGAAAACAGCTATTGCAGCCTTAAAACTGGGAGTCTCAGATATTGAAGGTGAACATTTCCTGTGTAATAATTGTTAGAATACTTCCCTGTTACATATAAATATGTAAATATATAAAAATAAAGCTATATTTTAACACCACAGAAAAACATTTTAAAAATACCATCTTTTCTTTTATAAACTTTTACCTCATATTCTTTTTCTAACTGTTATATGGGTGTGTATTTATTTGTGTTAGTTTTCTGAAAACAAAAACTCAAGAGGATAAAGTTACCTTTAGAATTTAGGTCCCAAACCACATGTTTAAAAAAAATAAAGATTTCTTGTACTAACTTTGAGCTATGTAGACGTATTTTGGGATTTTTTATGTTTTAGATATTGGAGAACTTCGTTGTTGTAATTGTTACATTTACTTCACCTTTTTTAAAGCACAGGAAAATTTCATTTGGTGACATAAGGAAATTTCCTTTACTAACCTTGTCATTTCATGTATTTCTATGTTTTATACCACACAGCTGTAATTAGAAGGAAGAAAACACCTTTTGGTCCTTCGGGAGATGTTGGTTTGTAGGCATCTTAGTCTTTGCATCATTCTGTCTGCTTAAAGTGTGCTAAGTAAATGCTACTGGCTATTTATAGATGAGTGAAGCAGGAATGTGTTGGCACAAGGTGATGCAGAGCTTCACCTAACGCCCAGTCGAAAATGTCTGCTGATGGCCCATCAGTGGAAATAATGACACGTTTTTACCTTAAAGTGGATTATTTAGTCTTACAGATCTATTTTAATGGAGAATTGATGGCCTTGTCTGCTACTACTGTTACTGTGTCTGCATCAGCCACAGTACTGAATGTCTGTGGCAACAAGTAAAAGGAATCTGTTGAGAATAACAGCTTGCTCTTAATTCAGTAAAGAATACTCTTAGTACTTTATTTCTTGAGATGATCCTGGATTTCATTCCCTTTCAGATTTAAGGATATTTTTCTCTATCATATAAAGACCCGTTCTTGAGAACTGCTGAATGGTTTATAGGAATGCTGTAACTTCTATCTCCAAATAAAGTGAATGACAATTTAATATTAATTAGTATTTGGTGAATGTGAAGATGTTATTCCCTTTTTATTGTGAGATCCTCTCAAATACACCACTGTCATTTGGTATATAATGTAAAAATATTAAGATTATTTAGAATACACAGTATTGTTCATCACAGGCTGAACTTTTCTTTAGGAAAATAGCTTGCATTCTCAGTGATTGCTTTTTTGGCTCATTTGCTGTTTTCTTTCTTCCACAGCTGGAGGGAGCAGCCATTATAGCAAAAGCAGCATCAGTAATTTCATAGCGTTTTAAACAAATAAGTCATAGCCTGAAGTAAGGGACACAATTTGTAGTGTTTTGTGCGAGTTTGTTTATCATCTAGCACTTCAGTAGTTGATCTTAATCATGGCTATTTTTGTGTCCTTTGAGACAGGTAGATATTAGATGGAGTTCAGGGGGAGATTAAGACATCTAAATTTAGGTGTCTTATGTGGGCTTGTAAAAGTAGGTGGGTTATGTCTCTAAACTCCTCTTCTAGTCAACAGAGATGGAGTCACTCTTAATCAATGGAGTCCAGAGAGCAATTCAGGTCACCATCTGTTGAGTGTCTACCTTAAGGCAAGCAGAATTACTCTAGAGGCTTGACTGTTCTGATTAGGGGCTTACTTCAGTTACCCAGACATAGGCATCTCGTGCCATTTTTGATAACCTGATGTATTTCACCTTGCCTCCGATACTGCTTTAGAAAAGTATTGTTTTTCCTGCAGATCTTGTGTCACATCTCCCAGTCCTGTCCAGGTATCTTTGGAATATCCCTGAAGGTACTAGATGCACATTTATGCAGCTGAATTAAAACAATGATCTCTGTTGACTGTAAGGGAAGCCTAAACACAAATAATTTTCATCTGCCTGTAAGTACATATAGCTGAAGATGGTTGCCTGAAGCACTGCTAAAATCAGTGCAGATTTCCAAGAGGTATTCAGTACTCTCAGAACGTAGAGCATCTGTACGGCAAATATGTAAATATTTTAACTGTATATGTATTTCTTTTAAAAGAATCGCGAGATACTCGAGTCTAATGCTGTTGCAGATTATCAATTGCAGTGCTGAGAGGTGGACCACTTTCAGGAGTCTACAGGCTGCGTCAGCTTCACTTTCATTGGGGTTCATCTGACGACCATGGCTCTGAGCATGTTGTGAATGGAGTGAGGTATGCAGGAGAGGTAAGACTCACCCCTTTTTACTTTAAAACAGGGTGTAAAGTACATTGGTCATTACTGTTCAGGTGGGATAAAATTTGTCATTCGTCTGCTTTTCAAGGAGTTCTTTCTATTTATCTGTCTGTGACATTTTATTCTTACTCTCATCGATTCTTACAAATGTGAATCAGGTTGATGTGATTCGCACAGCATAAGACAAGAAAAATACTACGTGAAACAAAAGTTTCCATGTTCTCAAACCAACGTGGCTTGTAACATAGGACAACAAGACTGAATTACTGACAAGCAATGCAAACACACTAAAACAGTATTCTGAAAGTATAGTATTGTAGCAGAAGTAGAAAATTGTAGCGACAGAAAGGAGGAAGAATGTTTTACCTTGATTTTCTGCCACTTTAGGATTGTAAAGGAAGATGAGACTTGTAGACTAATAACATACAGAGCTTACATTCATATGGATTCTTTGCCAGAATTGCTGTAATTTGAAAGCCAAATGGAAATGAATCGCATATCAGTAGATGACTCCCGAACTGCATGTTCCACCTGCTTACTTAAGCATCTTTTTTGTGTTCTTCAGCTTTAAGATGAGATTTCTGTTCTTATTTTCAATTTCTGTATTAACATGTTTATAGTTTATTTTCAAGCAAGTAGTAGTCTAAATGGTAATGCATGGCTGATACAACTCATATATGAATTGCTGTCCCTTGTGTTCATTTTTTTTTTTTGTTGGAAAGCCTAATCCTCATTCTTTGTTGTCCCAAACTCTCTCATGTATATGAAGAACTCTGAGTTCAGCCTCTGATGGCCTCTTATTCAATAATAGATATTTAACGTGTTTTTCTTTGTTTCCAGCTACATTTGTTACACTGGAATCCCAAATACAGTAATTACCTTGATGCTGTGAGAAGAACTGATGGGATAGCTGTTTTGGCCATATTTTTGCAAGTAAGTAGAAGCATGCAACCCTTCTTTGTACTGCTGCTATAGAGTTTTCTATTCTTACAGGGTTAAAAAAGCAAAACCCTCTGAATATATTTTGTAGGGATCATACCACATTGAAGGGCTTGACTTTCAGTAATGCATGCTTTTCAAGTTATAGAGCATGAGTCATGTCATTTCAAATGGTATCCAATACTACACACACTTGTCCCAGCAGCTATTGTGTCACTCTGTGGCTGGTGGAAGCTGTAAATCCAGATGTATTTGCCCCTGCTTTGCGGACATGATGTCAGTAGTGGTCCTCTGACCAATAGCAGTCAGCTGTCTTCTATGCTAATCATGGACTGATTTCAAGGACAGATACCGCTCCTAGGCTTTTCATGAACATTCTCCCAGGCAAAACTAACTCACAGACAATACATGTAACTCATCCTTTTTTAAAATCCTTTTGGGGGCATGCAGTCTCAGCCTGCAATACTGGCCTTTGCTTTTTCTTGTTCAATTAATACTCACTAGAGATAGAATGATGGATGTCTGTGTTGAGATTGACAATTGCAAACAGTAGATCTGGCCGTTAAAAATCAGGTTTTTAAATTAGAATGAAACTTTTTCCAAATTCTGTACTTGAATCTGAAGACTTGTTTGTCTTTGCTAAAATTCAATGTCAACAGGAATAGCTGTGTTGTGAAATTACCTGTGATGCTGAGTTTCTGTACTGATATAATTTCCTCATTTGGATCATAATATCTGTTCAGAGGGTACAGACAGAAGACATAGCTTACTAAGCTGGCAGGGCTGATAGGTTAGGTTAATGCATTGTAAGTTTATAGTTGATACATGTTTAGATGCACATATGAAAAAATAGGAGAAAGAAGAAAACTGATCGAGCAGAACTCTTTGGTTAGCTTGTGCTTTCTTCTTTACAGGTAGGAAAAACTCCCAAGCCAGAAATGAAGAGAATTCTCGAAGAAATAAATGCTATCAAAACAAAGGTAACAATGCTGGACTTTTCATTATAGGAAGATTGCTGCAAATTCTGAAGGAAAAAAAAATGAGGCATGACTTTCTAGTTTTCATATTCTGCTCAGCACCTGTGCCAGAATATACCACAGGTAGCTTTTCTTCAACAAGAAAAGTCCTTTCTTCCATTTACATATGAGCTTTCTTTGGCTTTAGCAGGCCTTATAATTTTGTGAAAATGAGAGGCCTCTCACCAAACTTTACTCATCTAAAAACTAGGCATGGAGTCATATTCCCTCAGTGGTCAGTGACAAAAGAAAGACACCTTTGGAAATTGGTCCATTTGGTCTTGAAATAGGCTGCCTAATAGACCTCTGGAAATGCCACTGACTAGACATCTGTGTCTCAGATAACATTATGTGATAAGAGTCTCACATTTCATAGGCTGTCTTGTTTGTTATTAGCACAAATATTATAAATCTAGAGTACCTGTCTCACATTATTATATGGTGACCTAATCCAATATTCAATAGATAGGCAGAATTTCCATAAGAAAGGAGGCCAGAAGGAAGAGTATTTCTGCACAGAAATGAGTGAAGCACATTGGTACTGGACGCTGCTTCACATGAGTTAGCTCACGTACAAGAAGTAGCGTCATGGAGTTGTATGTTGTGTCATACTTCTCTGGGCCCATCTATGAAGAGTCATTCAGTCATTCAGTCTACTTATGTTTACACTTGCATCATTATGTCTTGTGTAGATGTGCGCTTAGTTTCCTTAGTTCATACCTTTGAAGTATCTGAGTCACTGTCTGTTTCTTAAAATACCAGAGCTGCATCTTTACTTAATCTTGACTAGAGCTGTTGTCATAGTTGAACCCCAGTTGGCAACTAAACACCACACAGCCACTCGCTCACCCTCCCTGCCCCCAGTGGGATGGGGGAGAGAACTGGGGAAAAAAAAAAAGTAAAATCTGTGGGTTGAGAGAAAGGCAGTTTAATAGGACAGCAGAGAAAGAGAAAGTAATAATAATAATAATAATAATGATAAAAGCATATACAAAACAAGTGATGCACTATGCAATTGCTCACCACCCACTGACCGATGCCCAGCCAGGCCCCGAGCAGCGATCGCTGCTCCCTGGCCAACTCCCCCCAGTTTCTATACTGAGCATGACGCCATATGGTATGGAATAGCCCTTTGGCCAGGTTGGGTCAGCTGTCCTGCCTATGCTCTCTCCCAGCTTCTTGTGCACCTGGCAGAGCATGGGAAGCTGAAAAGTCCTTGACTGGTGTAAACACTACTGAGCAACAACTAGAACATCAGCATGTTATCAACATTATTCTCATCCTAAATGCAAAACACAGCACTATGCCAGCTACTAGGAAGAAAATTAACTCTATCCCACCTGAAACTAGCACAGCTATTGAAGAGTTTTCTGTTTGGTTTTGTTGTGGTTTTATTTTAAAGGGGAAAGAAGCTCCTTTTCCAAACTTCGATCCTTCAATTCTTTTCCCTAAATCTCATGACTACTGGACATATCATGGGTCTTTCACTACTCCACCTTGTGAAGAGTGCATCACCTGGATTGTTCTTAGAGAGCCTATCATAGTCAGCTCAGACCAGGTAAACTTCAAATAGATAATATTTCACCCACTTCTTTTCTATTTACGTGCCATAACCTGATCTTATTCTTTTGACAAGGCAAATGCTCATTGGATTCTGTAAGAAGTTGTATGATTAAAAGGACAGTGAAGAACTGAATGCCTTAGAAACTACTGTGGGATTCCATAGGGAACCTGTAAGCATCTTCAAAGGACCGCAGTCTACAACCTAATATGTGCAATCAACCTATTAGACACACCTCTTTATCTGTCTCTGTATGACTCCTGCATTAACTAATTGAGCAGAGATGATGACCTTCTCTACTTGGAACAGCTCATCATTTCCTAGCCCATGTCAGACATCATGGTGGTTCAAATCCACAGACAGCAGAGAGCTTTATAAATTAGTGAAATCATAACACAGTGTAGTTAGTAAGAGTTTATAGCACTTTGGAGTGTGACTGACAGCAAGCAGTAGTTACTATGTATGAGAGCTCTTGCTCCTGTGGGCAAAAGACCTCTTGCAACATCCACTAAAGAAAAGAGTAGTTCTCTTTTTGTTTTCCAGTCCCGGTGTTCCCACGATATTAACTCTTGCTACTAGGAAAGGACGGAGCTGGATGTGGCTCATACCTTCTATTTTACACAGAGCTCAAAACACTGCATCACACCAAGAGCCAATGTGGGAAAGCTCAAGCCATCAACTTGTATTCTCCTGCAACCATTTAAATCAGAACATTGACACATTTAGCTAAAGCTTATGTTAGGTTTGCACCAATGAGTTTGATTATGCAGGATTTTTTCAGCCATTTATATTGTCTCAGGCTTCCTCACTTAAAGTGTTCATTACTTATCATGATTAATGTTTGAGGGTAATCACTGGACAAATTATGAAATAAAGCTGCTGTGAAAAAGTGGCCATCTGCAATGAAATGCAGTGGGACAGTCAGGTACCCTAACCATGCTGCAGACTGAATGAAGCAGCCGTCCAGTGTTCTCACCTAATGCAGCTGAGCATTTCTAACTTTTTGAATATTCTACTTTGCAAATATGTCTCTTATAGCATGCTTCTTTCAAAAACATCTCTTATCAGAACACAAATTTAATGGGATTGGTGATTCTGTCTGCCACATATTCTAGATGGCATCATGTAACCATGAAAATTATGGAAGTGTTGTGTCAGGTCCTTGAAACCCATGTTTCTTCACACCAGCTAAATTCCACAAATAGGAGCAGCATCAGATAACTGTAATTTCTTGTTAACTTGAAAGCCTTCTCTGGTCACTTACCATAAAGAAGTATTTCTTGTTAATACTCATTCCCCCTCAATCCCATTTATAGAAATTTGAATGCCCTCTTTCATCTCATTTCAGCCTATGATTCTACTAGTATCACAAAAGTCAGTTTTCTCATCTGAGGTTATTCCCCTAGTCAGCAGACTATAATGACACGATATCACAGATTTCAAGATTCCAGGATAGAGAGAACATGAACATTAATCAAGTGACAGACATATTATGTAGATATTATACGTAGACACATAACTTAATTTTAGGTTCTCAAGGTGATAAGGTGTTTCATTGTATTGATTGATGTGCATGTGTCACAAAAAAAAACCCTATTTTCTAGTGCTTTGTATTTATGCGGTTCTTTATCTTTTAAAAAATGGAACTCAGGTATAATGGGAACCTTAGCTGGCAAGAGGTGAAATATGGTAATGTATTCATATAACTTACAGCTTAATATTCGCAGCTTATTGAATGGATCTGCCTCCTGGTTCCTTACCCATCCAAAAATTAAAATATGTGGGCTATTTTGAAGCTGGTACGTGCGTGAAAAATACAAATATGGTCTGACTGGTTTCCACAAAATAAATCTGCCTAGAGGTTTATATTACAGAAGATTAGCTACAGATTTTGTTGGGAAAAGTGTAGTCATAACTGAGTGTCTCTGATTTAAAATGCATTTTTAAAGGAATAGCTGATCACATAATTGATCCAGCTTCATGACCAGACTTTTTGATTACTCCTATATTTGGGTCATGGCCTTTATTCAGCTTATCTGAAGTTAGTGAGTTTTGGGAAACATACAGACTGTTCTCTAACTGGCCCTCCGGTAGAAAAAACGGAGCATATAAGGTAAAAAGGAAGTGACTACATTTAGATGGGACACTGTGCTCTTATCCTGAGATAACTGCTTTTCAAGCAGAATTGGCAGTGTATGTGAGGTGCTGTGTACAAATACAATAGAAAGACTTTCCTCACTCCAGAGTGCCTGCAGTCTAAATAATGTATTCATAAAAGAGGATTATGTTACCAATTATTTCTAATCCTAGAAAGTGTAGTACCTTATTAATAGTGATTATTTTAAGTGCGTGTGCATTTACAGTGGATCGCTTGGATGCTTTTGCAGCCAGCTGGTAACAGTATATTAGCCACAAGGATGAGTGCAGTCACTGTGAATCAGTACTCTGCAGGAAAAATCAATTCACCAGAAATCCCTGTGAGATGTGGAGTGGGTGGCCTAGCTGCTCGGATTACTTTTAATGAAAGGATAGGAATTTAACTGTGGAATAACTATGCGATTGCCGACTAATTTTTTCACCTTTATGTAGCTATAGCCTGAATATATGCTTTTTTTTTTTTTACTGAGTAGGGCGGATCTTCCACAAATAATAATAAAACTCAGTGGTCTCTTCTCCAGTAGTACTTTATCAGTATTAGCGAAACTGATGAAACGTTTTAATCTCCTACTGTTCCCACACAAATTATTCTTAATCTGAAATCTGAAATTTAATTTCAGGTGAATAATCCAGCTGATGCATATTATACTGGTTATAAATGTGACCTCATCATTGTTCAGGCAAACTGATATAGCTGGCTTTTCTGAGCCATGTAGTAAAGAGCAATGTTGAGATGCCTGAGCTAGCTCAGCCCATAAACTGGAATTAGTATAGTTACAGTGAACCCAGCTTTTACAGCCCAGACAGAAGTTCTGCTTCTATTGGACTTGAACTCTGTACCATGAAAGGTAGAAACATCAATGTATTGAAGTTAGTTGCGAACAAAGTTGATGTGTGCCGTGCATGGGGCTCCGTTTTCAAGTGTACACATGAGAAAATGTATGCATCCTTTTCATGGTAAGCCATTCAAACAGGGAAGCGTCAAGTGTCTGAATCACCGCTGATATGCTTTCTGGCTAAGGTTGTGCATGGCAGTGACAACAAATGAACATAATACCAAGCTGCAGACCCTGTTTACAAACCATGTGAAACCTTGACCAAGACATTATCCAGATCTACATTCCTGTTATTAATAATGGACTTTTTTGTGTCACTACAGCCGAATATATCCTTTGCTACAGACCCACCACGGAAATGAACAATTAGTTTATAATTTAGCCTTAACACCTTGCAATTCCAGAGGCTTCTTAACAATCAGACACTAAGGCAGGGTTAGAGTAGGAGAGGTTTATTAGGGCATAGGCTGTTCTATTCGCATTTTCCGAGGACTTCCCACAGTTTCTGTGGCTGTACACAGTTCTGTAGACAGTACATACATGGCAGTACTTTTCACAATCCTGTTCAGATAGGACTCATTTTTTCTGCCTTGACTATTTCTAAGAATATTACTGCTAGGAAAAGAACACAAATACAGTTCTTGTAGTGATGGGGTGAAGGACATCTTCACAACTTTGAAGGAGACTTTCTCCCCAGCTTCTGGGGCTGGGCCAGCCTCCTTGGTTTAGTTGTTGGGCTGTGGGTTTAATCCAAAAGGATTTCCATGGGGACACTTTGATTTTTGCTCTCCTGCAGATGGCGAAGCTCCGCAGCCTATCCAAGAACGCCGAGAATGAACCTGATCTCCCTCTGGTTGATAACTGGCGTCCGACTCAGCCTCTGTATTTCAGGATGGTGAGCGCATCATTCCTCTAGGACCTGGCTCAGGTTGCGTATCCCTGAGTGAGGCGACCTCTAGAACTAAGAGATGGTTTTGTTTTGTGTCCTCTGTTGCATTTAGACAGAACTCCAGCTGTAGGTCTGGAGGCTGAAACTTTGAGTTGTAAAATGTGAATTTCACTTTCAGAGGATAACTTGTACTTAGGCAAATCCTATCATTAAAATGGGAGTAGAGGATCTGTTTGGCTCTTCATAACTGCTTTAACATTAGCTTTTGTTAATAGTACAAAGGAAGAAAGATGCTACTAACAACTACAAAACCATTTCCTGTTGCCCACATGTCCTTATTCCATGCTAAAGAGGTTGCAGTTAAGAGAAGTAATTGTTTTCAGCATAAAAACATATTTTTCAGTAGTTGTTTTCAGCATCATCCATATCCTGCTCTGAGCTGCACCAGTTAATGTACAAGGCATTCTTGGAAATGAATGAGAGAACTCTTTTGGTATTTGATACTCATAAAATATGAAAGGATAGAAAATTGCTTCATAACCATTGACGACGAGCTAAGCTTTTAACTTCTTAAAACAACGGACAGGTGAAACAGACGTCTGTTCTGAAAATTGTATTCACCAAGTTACATGTAGTTAAAACTATGGAATGGGGGAAGAGCTGTTTCTGTTTGTGTCACAATTGGTTGTCCATATTAAAAGACTAATTTGCTTTTTAATGTTGTAACAATCAAAGTGACATGGATTTTGAGAACTTGGTCTTTGTATCCTGAATATGTATTTTCTCCATGTTTGCAAGTGGCTTTTCTGTGTAAAAAGGGTGTTAACATAGCAAGAGTTCTTAATCTTCTTAGTGTTTTTTTTGAGGCAGATTCTCACTTTATGTGCAAATATCCTGCTGTCAATGAGATCCGTGCATAAATATCTGAAACCACAGTTTGACTCTCCTGATCAAAATGCAGTTGACCAGGGTGTTCTTGTCTCTTGTTTGGCATAAGGAACAATGAAACAAGATTGTAAGCCTATACTTGAAATAACAGTATTTCTGCATTTAAAAAATCCAAGAATAATAAATACATTTACTTGAGAATTTTTGTTCTGTATTATTTTTTCCAATTTTAGAAGTGTGTAAAAATAACAGCATTTTAAAGAAAGACTTGTCAATGTCCTCTGTAATACACCTGCATGGAAACTGATGATGGATGGTATCTTTTTCAGATGTTTGTTTGAACTACAAGAGTACTGATAATATTTCATGTGACTGCAGGCAAGGAAATAGCATCTTAAATATGCTACATCACTGAGATGTCCACATCTGTTCTTCTAGTGAGATCACCCTGACAATGGCTTTCTTGTAATGTCATATGAATCAACTCCTTCACAAGTTGATTGCACAGTGCAAAAGTTCAGTCTGTATCTAAAACCATTAATCTGAATGGTAATTTACACTGAGCTCTGGAAATACAAAGCAGCTGGTGCTCTGGCAGTGGCTGGACTCTTAGCTGCCATGTTCTAGGGCAAGAGGATGTTGCTGAGCTGGGTGATGAGACAGGGGTTATGCTCCCTGGCTCCATGTTCCCCACTGTGAAAGTTTCCGGACCGTGTCCTCACATTGCTTTCTTCCTTCAAATAGGTAGCTGGGAAATTTCATTTAGCAATTGTTAGTATTTCCCAACTAACTTCCCAAATGGATTGCATTGTGCTGTTCATGTTTGCACTTTGCGTTTGTAACCACACTGTGAACAGTTCAGATAGTTCACATCTGTTTACATTGCGTGCGCGTATTGCTGACTTTGACACAGATTGTCTTATGTATACATACTTCCACTTACTCAGATGGAGGACTTGTATCAATACAGCCTATGCAGGTCTCTATATTTGAAAACATACATTTTTTTTAAATACTTGATTCAATGTAATTTCTTCCCAGTTGGGTCATTCCAGGACAGTTGAAAGCATAGCTATGTGTTTGACCACCAGTACCCAACGCAGTGCTAAACGTAGGGATAAGAACATGCTGCTGGATTGTGCTGTATACTTCAGAGGAAGATTCCATCCATAAAGATTTCTTTTTCTCATAAACTTCTAAGTAAATATCCAAACCAACATCAGGAAGTGTTCTGTATCTGGTAACTGATGTTACTCTGAACAGGAATGCAAGCCACAGAACATCACTGACCATGCAGGACAGGGTTCCAATAGAATACCCAGTGCTTCCTGCCTTCAGGTGAAAATGGCAATTTCTTGATGTGTGAAAATATGAGAAAACAATACTATGAACACTTTTCTACTTTCTACTTCTTTTTCTCCAGTCAATTCTGCGGTGTATATCTGTTTGCTTATATGTTGCTTCATTAGAAAAAGGAATTTTGAAGCAAAAATTATTTTTCTAGAATGCATAACTTGCTGTTAATTACAACATAAGTTATTTTACATTGTGCTTTATTAAACTAAGTCGCAAATCTTGGCGCTCAGAGCAGACTTTATCTTAATTGCAATTTATGATATTGCAAATCTGGAACAGGTAATCTCAGGATTTTTTTTAATGATATAGTGGTTTCGCAGTCACGCTTTGCAAAGGACCTGCCTGGGTTCTGTAAATGAAGCTGAGGTAAGCCTCGTCCTCTAGAGCCATGTTTATTAACTTTTAAACTTAAAGTCAAAGTAACTTCTCTGAAGAAAGTGTCATTGGACTTTTTCATGCAGTTCATTTCATGATATCGCTATTTATAATTAGGAAAGGTAGACTAAGTTAGGCTCGGGACTGTGTTGGCTCAGTTGCAGATAGGAGGAAGCGTGTGAACGCAGGGATTTGGCAGTTGTGTTACAGACCCCCTTGCCATGTTTAAAGGACTGTGTGAAGTGACGATGACAGATCGAGAAAACAATGGTTCAGCAGGCATAGGAAAAAAATTGGAAAGTGTAGGAGTAGAAGGAAAACCAAAAAAAAGCCAAAAAAGTGTGTGTGGACACTTCAGGGCCACTGTAAATTGAGCTGTAAGCTGAAAGTATGAGATTAGGGAGAGTTTGGAAGGCAGCAAGGGAGGAAATGCGGGGTGCTGTGAGTCAGCGTTTAGAACGTGTTCATGTCTGATGCAATTTTCTTTTCTCTCTGGCTGTGTTATTGTTATTTTACAGAGGTTCCCCCTTGCTTTTAGCTTGCAGCTCTTTAAGCACAAGAAAAATTAATCACTGGTATGACTGAATTCAGGTCACCGCAGGTCACTGTAGTAATAACATCCCACACATCTCTCTTCTACCTGCACATTTCCACCGTGCGGTGTAGTTCTGTGCACAGCGAGAGCGGGGAGCCCTGGGTTCAGAAGTGTCTGATATAAAGGGAAGACTTCAAAGTTTCACCTGAGTGGGGTAGAAAACAGTAAGTTACTACTATATTTGACTTTACATACCATGTATGCCTGACTGTACTTGGTGAAACCAGCACTAATTAGGAGCAGTCCCTCTGAAACAGAAACATGCAGCCACGTTGCACGGCTCATTGACAGCCTCTCCTCCAAGTTACTTTTCATCTGCTGCAGATGTCAAAAATAATTTGACTCAGCCTAGCTCTGTGGTGCTGTGAGTCTTCCTGAAGCTTGAAACATTTTAAAGGGATGGCTGTACCTGCATCAACGTCTCTGGCAGTCTTGAACATGAGTAAGAAGGTGCGTGTGGAATGAATCACAATCACAGAATCATAGAATTGTTAAGGTTGGAAAAGACCTCTGAGACCATCTAGTCCAACCGTCAACCCAACACCACCATGCCTACTAAAAATCGCAGCTGACAGCACCGGAGACATGATTAGGCTCATCAACAATGAGGATGAATTGCCATCGGTTTCAGGTATAGATCTGCCTGTCTAAATTTGGTCAGACTAAAAGATATCCATGGTAAACATGTGGGAAGTCCATTTTCTTACGTTGCTCGTTGGGAATCTCTTCTCTAGCCCCAGCGACATACTGATCGGAGGAGTTATCCTTACGTTACCTGTATGCAGCTGAGCAGGAAACGACCAACTACCAGTCTCACTTTACGAAGGTCTCTGAGGCAAGCAAGAGGAGGTAGATGTAGATATCATTCTAAAATTTTACATAAAAATAGACATGGATTTTAGTGGGGAAGAAGAGTCAAAATCTTTCAGGTAAAGTATCTTTTTGACATCAAATTTTGACATGAAATCTGCTTTAGATCAGGACTACATTTGATTAAACATGATTTATTCTATATCCAAATTTATGCCTGGGAAATTTCATTAGAGCAATCTATACAAAACTGGACAGATTTTTAGACCCCTTCTTTTATATTAAATAAGACAGTATTTTGCAAACTCTGTGTGGTTGTTAAGACCATAAGAAGAACTCTGAATTATTTTGCCCAAGTTTCAGATTTAATTGAGAAAAGAAAATAAAGTTAAAATTTCTCCTCATGGTGAAAGAATCTTGAAAATTTAAGCAAATATGACTATACAGTAATGTCTGAAGCAATGCTGCAAAATATGACTTCCTAACTTCACTCCCAAAATTCTGGTTTCTATGTTGTTTTGCTGAAGGAAAAAGGAGAGGTTTTCTATGACATCGTTTAATCAAAAACAGTCCTCACAGCTAGAATCAGGCTGCCATGCATTTTTCTGCTCCTTGAAATAGAGCATCCTGTGGGGAATATTTGGGATCATAAGAAATGATTGGCCCAGACGTTCTGTCCTGTTCTCCAGCCGTGTGGCAGCAGTGATGGCTCAGCAGGGCTGAACTCTCTGGTCTGTCAGCTGGGGAAAGCCATCTCTCCAGAAGGACACAGCTAATCCCTAGCCATGGTCGTTAGAGGACGCATCATGCCTCTAACAGAACATGGCTTGTTCTGGATAATGTAAAAACACATTCTGTTACTGTTTTTTATTAATTATGGATAGCATTTTGACTAAAACTACAACTAATTTCAAATTCTTAGGAGGAAAAGCATCCTTCTGGTGAAGTTAGTCTTGCTTTTACCAGACCTGTCTCTGGTTGGCTGCCCACCACACCTGACTGTCCTCCAGAATAAAGTAGCTGAGGAAACAGCTCCCTTTCCCTCCTTTTCCAAGAACAAAAGAAACTCAGCAGCTTGGAGCAGCTTTGCTTCTTTCTGAGATCACTGGGGCCATTAATTACCTTTTCCACTCTCCAGCCTACAAACTTCAGTGTTAACTCTGAAGGAGCTAGAGATGATGTCTGATCAGGCTATGCAGGTAGAAGTAGATCCTGCTTCTCTTGCAAGAAGGAGGGTGATGGAGAACTGCATGGGTGGAAGGTCTCAGGGAAGAGCTGGAGAAGCTGGGCACTTACAAATCACAGCTTCAAACACATTGACAAAAGCCCTGAATGTCAGGGAGTAAGACCATTTTGCACATCTGATATACCACAGATTTATGGTGTCATCATAGGGAAGCACTCTTCCCTTAGGACTAGGGATTCTCAGAGGTGCTGGATGCTGATTAGGGTAATGATCCCACCTGGAATCTCTGTAGATTGGGTAGGGTTTTCTGTTAGGACATCTGACATCTTGTGCCTAGAAGTGCTCAAGTCAACTTCCAAACATCAGCACCACAGAGACTCACAGTCATTTTCACTCACTGAAATTTGACAATACTGATAAAAAAAAACAAACCCTACTGCAAAGAACATAATGATATTTTTATTCATTAAAACTCTATTCCTTTATTATGTATTCCAGTTATGTGCTGGCTTGTGGTTACCCAAATGTTTAAATTCCACTTGTGAAGGAGCTCTGAGACATGATTCAAATAAAAAGATGCTGATACTGTAGAATAACATGAAAATATGAGGATTGCAGGTAGTCTTCAAATAATCCAGACATTAGAACAATATTTGTGTATGAGTGTACTATGCTTCCAGTAGTTTATTCAAAAGTATTTTATTGTAGAATTAATGAGTAGTGTAGCTTCTGCTATCTTCCCAAAATTCCCCATTTATTCAGTGCATTATTTAGCAACACAAATTGATATGTGAGAGAATACTCACCCCAAAACAATCACCCTCATTACTGAGCAGTCAACTTTCCACATGTATAGACAGTAACATACTTTTTTTCTTTTTTTCTGTGGCATTAAGGATGTGTCTACATTATCTGTGTACTTCAGATCAGGAATGTCATTTTTAAATTAATCTCCTTGCCATTCCCATTTACTGTGCTTTAGCTGCAAATGTGGAGCAGTTTTAGGTAAAAGTGAACTGGAAGTGAACCTGCATTCCAGGAGGGCAGCTAGTGGACTCATGGAATGTTTATAGCATGGATGTCAGGTCCCCAGCAACAACCATTCTGCTGGCTATATCAACTCCTACTGGTTCACACTACTTGATAATCTAGACATAGCATAAGAGCCCAGTCACGGACCAGAAAGCTGTTGTGTTAAACTATGTAGAAACTCAGGGAAGAAAAAGATAATTCCTCATCTTAAAAAAAAAAAAAAAAAAAAAAAAAAGGGGACAAAT
>VZTL01027829.1:6584-21668 GCA_013400535.1 Scopus umbretta | reverse complement strand
GGTACATTTAAAATCAGAGATCATGAAGACAGGAGAGAAGACAAGGGACAGTGTTAGCCATCACATTAGGCTGTGGAATCAGAAAACAGAAACCTATCTGGCTTCATTTTTGAAGGCATCATGGACAGTTTTAAGGAGTTTTCTGAGTGGTTTTTGTAGAGCTTCTCCTAAGCACAAAGGGATGCCTAAATTCATGCTTGCCTGAAAACATAAATGGACACTTGCTGATCAGAAACAGGAGCTGACACTTTGATTCCCAGTTTGGGATAATAGGACAGGAGAAAGAAGTCTGCCAAGGACCTTGAAAGTCAAAGAAAGTTGTGTGTGTTTAATGTGAAAGTGAAAGCAAGTTGTGTGTGTTTAATGTGACCAAGATGACATTTGGGATTCAAACAGGTGGTGACACAATCTAAAAGACAAAATAAGAAAATGATCTTAGCAA
The DNA here is from genome assembly GCA_013400535.1 of Scopus umbretta. Taxonomy (NCBI): domain Eukaryota; kingdom Metazoa; phylum Chordata; class Aves; order Pelecaniformes; family Scopidae; genus Scopus; species Scopus umbretta. The sequence goes on along the minus strand of VZTL01027829.1, from coordinate 21,226 downwards.
GCAGTGGAAAGGTTGTGTTTGCCAGTGGTGGAAGAAAGGACACTGCAGCAGTGAGGATGTGAGACACAGAGAGCCTCAATTAATTTTTAGCTGGTTGGATGAATGGACTCTGCACCCTAGTATTTTAACAGAAGGAACTGGAAGGATTTACATGTAGCTTGGATGAGGCCTGGATCATAGGCCTGAATTATTATTGGTAACTGATATTAGCCCTCTTGCCCAAGCAAAAAAGGGTGTTAAAGGACAATTTTTCCCATGCCAAACTTGGAAGTTAATAGTCAGAAAACTGGTAACAGGCCAAGATTTTTGTTTGGCCAGAAGACATATCTCCGTGAAGATTATCCATCTGAATGGATATTTAGAGATAATATTGGGTTTGCATATATGAGAGACGTGCAAGGGAGAAGGAAAGGGGAAAAGGCTAGAGAGTTTCAAGAAACCCTTACAGAAGCTGGAGGAGCTAAAGAGCATCTTCCAAGGAAGAAGTCATAGGAGATCTCTTACTAAGGATGAATAAACACAAGATAAATCCTATGTTTTTCTGTGTAGTCCTGTTTTTTTTATTTATTTACTTGGCAGTTTTGCAATGAAAAAAGACATGTTGGTCTGGTTTTTCATCTGAATAACTCCTTTGGGAAGTACCGATGGTTTGTACTTCAAAAACCTATAGCCATATATTTTCTCAGTATCCAGCAGTACTTGACAATGACACATCCAAGAAATGCTAGGTAGGAAGTAAGGAAAACTTGTTCAATATAAATATGAAAAAGAGCCAGGATGTTTGTAGAAAAGTTTTTAGAACTATATGTACTTTCTTTACATTCAGTGTACACCAACAGAAAGAATCTAATTCTTAAAAATTCTTAGGTCAGCCGTGTTGCCCAGAAAGGATAGTAACCTTTAATTTATCTTTCTTCTTTTTCATTGTCCAAAATTGTCTGGTCATTGTACACAATTCTCCAGAAATAATAAAAATGTGATGATCTTATATATTAACTGTCATTTCTGATATTAATCCATAATATAGTAAGTGTGTCTGGTGGCTGTGTTTTTGGAAGGGTATGCATCTACCCCTGTTCCCTGATTTTCCCCTCATTTATGCTTATTAATTCCTCATCATCTTTTTACCACCAGAGAATGCCATTTCTGAACTATGGTCTCCTGTGTATACTGAAGTGTATTCTGAAGTATCTGAGGAGGATGCTATGTGTTTGCTCAGCAAAACCCTTGAAAAACTTCATAGTTCTGAATTTGCTTCTTTGTAAGCTAATGTCAGGCAGGAATATTCACAGAAGTAGAGTGCATGAGCAATTCCCAACTTTGGCTAAAAAGTCTCCTCTTTAAAGTCATATAAATGGTGTATATGGTTACCCTACATATGGATGACTGCTTTATGTTGCAGATAAGCACAAAACCTATTTCAAGCACTTAACATGCCTGACATTTACAGCCTCTTTGTTATCTTGCATGTGCAGAGAGGAGGTGAAGATCTCCAAATGTACTTTCTTCAAAGACAAAATACCACATCAGCAATAAATCAGCTAATTTTTCATGTCACTTGCATTTACAATACTTTGACATAAATCTGTAAGCCAAAAAATATTGACCTCTTGAATCCTGTTTTATGTTATATCATCAAAATCTTTATCATACTTATGCAAATACAGTTTATGGGAAGTAAAACTCCATATTTAACCTTCATTGAATCTAGCCTGCTTGTGACAAATTGATAATTATGTTGGGTTTCAATTTTTAATACAATAGCAGAAAAGGAATATAAAAATTTCCAGTATTTTCAGATCTAAACACTTAATGCTGCTGCTAAAATGTGTTTTATTTTTTGCTCCATTTCATGTCATACTGCCCTTCTATTTTTTTTTTCAATTTTAGCTTCTCTTCTAGCAGTCGCAACCTGTCCTTTGATTAGATTTTATTATTCTCTCAAACTAAATCTTATCACACCTTCAAACCACATTTCTTGGGGTGTTACCACTTGCTGTTATTGTATGGGATCATGTTCTTAGGCATCATCTTCTGTTAAAGGCAGAAATCCTTGCTCTTCCTTCTTTTCCCGTTCTACTGCCTTCTTTGATATCCCCACACAAATCACACCTAGGAGGGATATTCAAAACCACAAGTTCATTTAGCCAGTTTTGCAAATTTCACCTCTAAATTATTTCTGCATTCCTTCCCATTCAAATGCTGAGAAGGAGATAGAAATACTGTTAGTTGAGAAGGGGCCACTTTCTTTAATGACTGTGATGTGTCTGGACCTGAAATACTGGGAGGTAAGTCAGTTACGTAACTGAAAGTTCATAAACCTTTCAGCAGCAGTCCTGTTCCTGCTTGAAATGCTCTGACCTTTGCTATCATGTTTCTTCCGGAAGTTGCCTTATTAGATAACTTGCTGCTTTGAATCCTTGATAGATTAAATGAAACAAGCAAAGGGCTGCAAAGTAACTGTGAACTCTTGACCTATCTAGTTTTTACTTAAATGGACTAGTTTGGTCACTCAGCTAATAGCTCCTCCAGCAAGATGGCATGCATGTTGGCATTCCTAGTAGTCTTCATTAAAAGTGGGTAAAGTAGGTCTCAGTTCAAAACTAATTTATAATAAGCTTCAGAAAGAGTATCTGAAGAAATACTTGCAGAAATACCCTAGGAAAAATATTGTAGGTGCCTGTATATAATTAAAAGTGTCATGTCTTTATTTTGCCCATTTAATGATAAAGGCAAAACCAGAGAGGTAGACAGACAAACATTCTGTCAGTGCTGCCTCAAGGTGACCAACCAACTCTTAGACACTTCCTTACTGCTTTGGCATTGATTAGATTTTTGTACATCACAGGTGAAAGACAACACTGTTGGACTGTCCGTGAATAATTCATTCTGCAGCGAATTGGGGTAAAATCCACTGTGCACAAATATCAGACACCTCTGTGACCTGTGAGAATTGCCAGTGGAAGTGATTGCTCTGGTCTGTCTTTGAAACAAACGACTGAGCAGCAAAACCACTGAAGCTTTGTGTCCTTCACAGCTGCGCCTGGAGATGCTCTTCCTAGGTGGATCCCCTGAACTCCAGGAAAGGTTGTAGCCCTTCCCCAGAGGGGGCATGCATGGGTCTCCTCCCTTCTTCTTGACTGCTCCATGCAACCTACAGGAAATAAAAACTCTGAGACAACTTCTTCCTTTATCAAACTTAGCCAATAGATTCAAACACGTCTAGGAGGGGCTGACTGCCAGATACATGCATGTATGGATATGCACAAGAACTTTTTGTTTTGGTAAACAAAACACTTGACTTGTCAGGCCTTAACGATTAAAATGGCCATTATAAAGAACAGAAAAATATAAGCTAGTCCACATGAAATTTCATGATTGCAAAAATGTTTCTGTCTCTTATAAGGTGATAAAGACACTATTTCTGTGGGGTTACCATTCTGCTAAAATTTATACATTCACATTGTAATAATATAACTTCTGTAAATATGAGCTGAAGAAAAAGCATGAGATAATGCATTTAATCAATGGTGTATAATAAAGAGTGAGCTTGTTTTAGTTAGTGATTCCTGTTTGAAGCTGGTAACTTCCTGTTCTTTGTTACTGAAATTTTTAAATCACTCACATTTTCCTCCTGCTTGGTTCTCTTGTAAGGAAATAAAAATAATGAGATTCTTTAGAAGAGACTCTGATAATAGGCAGATCTTTATCAGTGTTTCAGGAGCTGACACTTTCCAATACATATTATTTTTCATAATAAAAAGTAATAAAATCAAGGCAAGTTCTCAGCTGAGGCACATATTCCAGCAACATGAAAGAGAAAGTGTGATGGAAATTATTCATTTCTTGTGAAGGTCACCTACTTTTTACTCATAACATTTTTTCTCCTGTTTGCTTCTGCATAAGGCCATTAAGAAAGAGAAATGAACATCAGTAGTCACACTCTCCCCTATTACAAGCACTTACAGGCTGCTATTTGACCCTTCAACCTGGCAGACCAGCTCTTTTATAGCTTTTTACTCATGACATTGGTGTGGGAGGTTTCTAAGGCCAGAGCCGAATGTGTCTGAGCAGCTGTTCTGCTAGGGATCACTGATGATCTTTGTGTGAAAAAGGTGATTCACTAGAAGATTAAGTGTATATTTGCTCAACATACAAGCCACATAACTGACATATATTCCTTTGTTTATTCTGGCAGACCTATGAAGAGATACAAATGGGTTTCACCCCAGATACTTCAGTGTCTCCCAGTGTCTTGCTCTGTCCAGCCAGACCAGGATGAGTTTCCCACAGTGTCTTTATGGAGTGTGACATTGATATTAGACTCGCATTGCAAAATTACACAGCCTATGAAAGGAGTTCAATGGCTCAAGCCACTAAGGTATTTCATGGCCTTTGGCAGGTTCTTCTTTTCATATGGAAGATGGAAAACAGAAACTTATCCCAGCAGAAGGCATGTAGAGTCATACCAATGCTTGGCCCAAGGAATGGCTTATGGTAAGCAGTCACTGAGCATAATGAACACAGCATCTCTGGGAACTCGGGCACAAGTCTTCTCATATCCACGTGAAATTCCCAACTGTCCTGGTAAGAGAGCTGAGCTTCCTTTTTTCCTCTCTCTCGACCTCCTAGTACTTCAAATTTTTCTTCAGGAAGTCAGCAGCTTCGGTTCTTGGAGGACAAAGAATCTCCCAGGATCTAGTTATTAGCATATTAACCTTGGCTGGCAAAAGTTTTAAGTCTGAACACCCTCTGACTGGAGAACTGCAAGGTCCCATACATGCACAGTGTCCCAGCAATCCTTTTAGCGGCAAAATCTGCACTTGGAGAAGGTTTTGTTCTGCATATTGTATTAGGTTTGATGAAAAAAAATGCTTACTATGTGGCTTCTTCTTGGATCTAGCAAGAAATATGGCAAAATTCTGTGCCTAGGGTATGTATATGCATTTACACACTGTTGAAATTTTAGGTGCCGGGGTAACTGTCAGTCCAGATATGAAGGCCTCTCTATTTGCTCTGCAGAATTCTTTTTATTTAAATTTTGTACTTGGGCACCTATATTTGACTATGTTTTGTTTGGTGTTTAGGTATAAACAGTAAATATATGAGAAGAAAATTTATCTTTGATCTAATAGCAAATTATCTCTCCTTACACACTAGAATTGCAATTGTATTTGTTTCAAGCTACTACAAGCTCTTAGTTAATGGATCTTGCGCTCTATATATCTAGGCAAGACATGCATTTATAATTGTTTGTTTCATGAATAAAATCTAGATATTAGCACCTGATTGCTTAGTGGACTATAACTCCCATCTCCTGAGCACAGTCCAAGTGAAATTCTTCAAGCAAAATAGTTATTTCAGGGTTTCTAGGAGTGTTCTCCTCCAGTCTCCAGTGGTGAGGTCTGAACGTGCAATGAATTCCAAGCATATCCACCCTGTGATCACTTGTCTAAAATGGTTTCTCTGTAACAGTAACACAGACAGCGGATAGTTTCACCTGTGGAAATACTGGGTTTTAGCTCTTCTGTTCTTAGGTACTTCAGGGGATGCAGTACATTGAGTCATTTCCCATAGCAAGTAGGGAATGTGGATTCACTTGTTACCAGCTAGAACTGTCTCAGTTCTGATATATTTCAGCCTTCTGTATTCAAAAGTTTAGGCATGATGCAAGAATTGGCATACTATTCTGAAAAAGGTTACTTTTATGTTTGCATATAATTTTTATGTGCCTCCTAACAGATATTGCACTGAAGATTAGCAGATACACTCCCTCTGACAGAAAATATGGGTACCGGCAAGTTATAGAAATAGATTAGGATTTGTGATAATTTCTTAAGTTTAGAAAAGGTTATTTTTCTATTAGTCTCAGTAAGCATCGTGGTCTTAAGCCTGTTTTGACAAATCATTTGGTGCTAAGGGTTGTGAAGGAGTGATACCCTTGCTTGCACTGCTAGCCTTGAAGTTTCATCCCGGTTCTTTGCATCCCTCATTTTCTATTTTCTTCCTTAGAGCTGTTCCAGTGTGACTCTGTATTCCCTTCAGACTACAACTGAAGGTCTGTATCTGTCAAATTTAAGCTTTGCCTTGGGAGAGAAGAGTCACCGATCCACTGGAATTTCACAATGAGCGAGTCTGGAATTGATAAAACCAAACAAGTTTAGGTCAAACTTTCACTCCTGGATTACTCCAAGCAGGCTGTGCCAGAGCACATTTGTGCAGACAGCTCAGATCAGATTTTCATTCTTGACTGGAGCCTTGCGTTTCAGCAAGCACACCATTCAAGAGAGTACATATGAGAAGATGGCAATAATCACCTAAGGAAAGAGAGAGTATGCACTATGCATGAGCCCTGCATGCTTTTGTTTTAAAGGAAGCAATTACAAATGAAATGCAACACATTTTATAGAAAGGTTGGGGATCACTGACACACTGTCTAATCTTATCTAATCTATAAACATTTCTTAAGTTTTATTAAGTGCATATTAAGCATTTCATAAAGCGTATCTTTGAGGAAATGTTTTGCTCAGTGTGCATTCTTTGCTTTCCTGGTAAAGCACTCCAGAAAGACTCATCCACAGGCAGAGGCTGCAGATAAAGTAAAAAAATGGAGGAACATCCATAAGTACCTCAGGGCTTCTCAGTACTTGGGCTTCCACTGTTGTGAGTTGCACACAATCACCTCCTGACTAGACTCTGTTTAGCTCTAGATCACACCACCGTGTATTGCTCTTATGTATTTTTGCTCCACATGGCCCATTTCACCTCTTCTCCCATTAGTGTTCTTTTCTTTTAGAAAATGCTGATGGGTGCAATCTGCAAAACAGGAGAAAGCCAATCTGCACTGCTGGGAGAAGAAGAATTTTCAGATAAGAGAGTCCTAGGCAAAAATTGAGGACATGGGATTAGACAATTTCTGTAATATTTGGTACCTAAAACTCTCTTTATGGAATACTTACGTATCTCCCTTGCTCTAAGTAATTTATAAGCTTTCTGAAAATAATGTAGAGAAGCTAGATACATGTTCTTAAAGATGTGTAGGGACTTGCCTATATTCAGTGTTACTATGGATGGACCAGAAACACAGGGTGCAAAGGTTCACCAACAGACAGAATACAAAGATAAGTGCTCCAAAGGACAGGCCTAGGGATAGCAGTAGGGGTAGCAAATGGATGGTGCTGATTATATATTGCTTGCATTCATTTTAAAAAAAAAAAACCTGTGTAGAAAAACATCTATGTGATCGCCAGATGAAAAGAATGAGATCAAATAAATGTTTAACTATAATTCAGTCTTTTTTTTCACCTCATGCAGACATGTACAGTGATTTATGTAGCGCATGGCATAACAAACCCCAGACATAAATTTTCTTCTCAGACACTTATCAACATAGCAATGAGAGATCATGTTATTGCCAGCAGAATTACCACATTGGTATGGCTACATTTATAATCTCACTTCATGTGGGTCACAAGGATTGCAATTAAAAAAGTCAATACACACATATATAAACACAAACATGCATATTAAACCACATAGGTATTCTCATTGAAATTCCTGAATTTTATAAGATATGTTTCTAGTATCTTTTATAATAATTGTGTTTACTTACTTAAGTCACAGATATACAGCAAACTATTGAGCAACAGCCACACCTGCCTTCCTTTCTAATTTATAGATCCTGTATCCTGAGACGGAGGGAGGCAGGGACATTCAAACTCAGATAATTATAACAAGATTTAAGTTGCAGGACTGAATTCCCTTGGATGATCACTGGAGATCTGGTGTCTCTGGATCAGAAAATGGAGTAGGAGAAAGAAAAGGTAATAGGTCTCATTTGCCTGCTACATTCAAAACTCCTAAGGAAAAGCCAGCAGTAAAGCAGGCTCAGCTCTCTGAGATGGCTGGAAGGACAGTCGTGTAGATGGGACCCAGTGTCCCTTCCTTACACATGGAGATAGAGGAAACCACTGGGCTTATCCTGATACTGCCTCTGCCCATCTGAAAACTGTTGCTTGGCATCTCCCCATGGTGTATTAGTAAGTGGGGTGTTGCATAGACAACTGGAAAGCACTGCTCAGCTATAGCTGAAACATCCCTGTGTCATCAACATGTTTTGGTCACAAATCCAAAGCATTACACCGTTATCAGCTGCTATGAAGAAATTAATTCCACCACAGTCAAAAACAGTACAACAGACTATCTGGATCCTACACTTCATACTACTTAGATTCAGAGTTTAGATCAGCAGGGTCAGAGTGTCTGAAGTCAGATTCATATATCTCCAGAGTGTAGTACAAATAAATGGTTTAAACGAGCAGCCACCTGTGGTGAGGGGTATCATCCCTTGACTCTGAAGACAGAGCAATTACCAGAAACCCCTGGCAATTATGAAATGCAGGATGGTGTTACTTCACCATCACAGGCTTTGGTTAATATTAAATACAGTTACACGGCACTATAGCAACGCGATCCCCAAAGTGTGTCCTATGCTGTCCTTGCAGCCCCCAAACTCCTCCTGCGCAGCCTGCAGAAGGATGCAGCTGTACGAGAAGGAAGAGAGCACACACAGCCCCAGTGCCCAGTGCTCTCCCAAAGCACACGTCCCCCTTCCTCTTCCCCCTCTGTGGGGGGCTGGGCACACCAGCAGCTCTCTGGTTAGGAGGCTGAGGACATCAAATGGTGGGCCAGCTACAAATAGATGAACTGCCACTTTCTTCTGTGTGTAAGGCCTAAGGGACACTTCTCCAGGGTGTTAATTAGCTCAGACAGTCCACTGGAGAGTGTGGACTGGGTGAAACTAGTGTATCGGTATTTCTGCCTTGCCATCACCACGGATGGTGGATCGTTTGCCCAAGCTGAAATACTGACAGGAGCATATTGTGCTTAGTGTGGGCCCTAGCAGATAAATGAAGTGGTACTCCCTGTCGAACTTGCTAGTGATTTTCCCCAGCTTTCCCCAATTTTCCCAGGTCTGCATATGTTTGAGAGTTGTGCCACTGGATATTGGACAAAAGGGATAAAAAGTGACTATGGAGTACTGCTTTGGTCGCTGAGCACATGCAGTTTTGCCCTTGTGCTTCTTAAGGCTATGAAAGACACCCAGCATGTGACTGCATCATTACTTGAAGGACTGTAGTCCAGCCTCTCAAACGCAAAGTTCAAAGCTTTTACTGGATGGGCAAACGTACCTTTGACACCACGTACTAGTGAGTGCTTTACCTTGCAGCCTCACCACTCGTTTAACAGAGGTTTTAATAGAATCTTATTAAATGTGAAGAAGTATTGGCATCTGGGGATAGATAGCTCAACAAATGTTAATGAAAGCAGGTAAGAAAGGAGCATTATTAAGAGTATTATTAATAACAAGATAAAACATAATAAGAGTATTATTAAGAATAATACTCTTCAGCGCATTGCCCTTCTCATGTCTGGGCTTTAGGAGTCATTACATATGTTGTGATTGCAGCTGTGTACTTAATTGCAAGATCTTGCCAGTAATTGACAACAGGATACTTTTCCACAATAAAAAATTCATCTGATGGATCTGTAAGATTTACGGAGACTGTAAAGCTTAAAACAGAACAGAAGTCATCTTGAACTGATGCAAAATTCCCAGGACAACAGAACAAGCCATGGTTATAGTGAAATTTCAACCCACTCTCACTACATTTTTAAGTCATACACAAGAGTGAATACTGTATATTCTATGATAATAATTTATGTTTAGAGATACCTAACAGTAACCGATTGGCCAGGAGCACTGCAATGTACTGATAATGAATTATCGTTAAGCAGCACTTTGCATCCCAATGATGCCAGTGTGCTTTGTTAGTTAAATACTTGGCTGTTGTAGCTCCATTTCAGTTTGAGTGACTTCAGAGGATCTATACTTACATACATGAGTGTAGGATGCAATGATTTTTTTTCTTCATGGGTATTGACATTCAGCCATAGATGAACAGCTGTATATTAGCTCACAACACTGCTTCATGTGAATTCAGATAATACTTATCCAATTGAAACCTGGAGGAAAACAAGATAGACCTGAATCATGAACTGAGAAGTTTAGGCAGGTGTGAAGCTGCCTGGGACCAATTAGTAGCACTATTACCGATTCACATATTGGAGCATATAGGACAATTATTTACCTCTTGATTTCTTCCCATTAAATCTGTCCAAGAACAGTCTTTTTTGTGTGCAGATGTGTTGTTGCACCACTTTGACCCCTAATCATTACCAGTCCCAGCACCAAACGCTTCAGGGTGGCAGTGAGATACTCCCCATGTAGTTTCTTTGCATATCACAGTCCTGATATTCCTCCTACATATGCCAGAAATCTCACAAGAGGTCAGGTAAGAAAAAAAAAAGTGATTCAGAACCCTGTGATTAATCTTCAAGCATTTTCTCTAGGATGGGGCAGCTAGCTTGAGTCAGTTATTAATTACTCACATCTGTTTCTGTGACAGGTGGGCCTGCCAGAGCTCTCCAGCACTTGCATCCAGAAGGCAACCTTCATGGGTGCTTGGCTCCAGTGTTTTGGTTGGGTTTATGCCATCTCTCATTTCTCTGACAGAAAGTTGTTGCATTTCAAAACTGAAAACTCCACCTGCTGTATGGGAAACTGAATTGTAGCTAATGTCAATGTTATTTCTCTTGTCCATGCTCAGGGAGGGCACTGCCATTCAAAAAAGTACTGTCACAGACCCATACAGATCCAGATAGGCTGGTTGTTTCTCTCTGAGTCCTTGCCCCTAGAAGGTAGTAGCAACAGAAGAAAAGCAGTTGGTCCTGCCATGAGCTCCATGAAGGTGGAGTTGTTTCTATGCAAGTAGCCTATTGGGGCCCATACTGCCCCAGGGGTTCGTGGCCAGGCAAGTCCATGGAGCGACTCCTGTTGATTTCAGGAAACTCTGGATGAGGCCCGAGGGCTGTGCACCACTTCCCTGATGATCTTAGTTTTCCACAGCATTCAGCACAGCTCCAGTGCTCCCACAGATCTGCTGGTGGGTTCACAGTATACAGCAGACTCCTGCAAAGCCCTAGGTAGAGGCTGGGCTCTCTGCTGCAGGAGGGCATGGGACTCCCAAACAGTGGCTGGAGGAGACAAGTGGACCACTGCAGGACAATGTAAGGCTGTCTAAGGGATATCATTGCAAAAACTTAGAGATTTGCACTTTGAATAGCTGGTTCCTCAGTGGAATACAGATCCCACTCTGTGATAGCATGCATACTGTGGTGACTCACTTGTAGCAACTGCTCTTTAATTTGTCTAAATATTTTCCATTTTATGGACTCCCAGCCTCTCTGACTCCTCCCACTTGCATACATCCACCCAGACCCATTCCCACAGAAGCAGGCATGAAGCTTCTGTGAGCTGGGGAAGCTGGCAGTGAGAAGAAGATGGCCATGACCATGTGGCAGAGTGGAACAGCCTCTCCCCTGCCCCAGGCAGGCAGTGGCATCTGGCACAGGGTACCAAGGAGCAGGGAGGAGTCGACACACCGGGATTACCTGGGACACCAGCAGCATGCTGGGGCATCAGGAAAAAAACCCCTAATGTTGCAGGAGTAGTATCCCCTCAACAAATCTATTAAAAAAAAAGGAAAAAACCTAAACAGTTCATTATCATACTACAGAACTACAGAAAGACCCCACAGGAGTAACTCCATCTGAAACAAAAGAAACCAGTAACTCTAGCAGAGATCAACTGGGAAAAATACCTTATGCAAACATATGATGAAGAGGGAATCTGACAGCTCATCATTTTGCTCTGGGGTTTCAGGAAACCTACCTAAGGTACCTGACATTTGGAACATGCAAAACTTAAGAGATTTCAGATAAAACAGCAAAATGCGATCAGTGAAATGTATCCATTTGTCAAAATGTCAATGTAGCTTTTTAATGAATTCCTCTGCACTGCAGCGTTTTTATGGCCCTTCCAGTGGCCTAATTTCTATACCTGGTGTATATCAGAGAATGGATGAGAAAAAATTGTACTTTTGTCACTGTGCTCACAAGTCTTTGAATGTCGTGATCCCAAGTCAAAAAGCATTGATCATCACTGCATGAGTTATCTCACTGAATTCAGAAAGGCATTTCTCATTTTCTAACATGTCTGAATGCTCTGATTGAATGTCAAAGCATGCACCCCCTTGCAGTCCTTGATGTGGTCCAGCCTGTGATAGGGGTCACAAAAAACACTCTCAGAGCTATCCTGGCAACCCCGTGGGTCACTGCCCACTCACTGCTTTCAAAACTCCACTTAAATACCCAGCTACAAGACTGTGAGATACACTCATAATGCCCTTTTTATTTTTCCAGGGCAGTAGCTTGCCCAATTGCCACTCAAACCACATTGTTTTTCCTTGATCACTCTGTCAGAAGACAGAATTTGAGGCTTGAGAGTTTTCAAAGATTTATTAAACAGCGTGGGGAAAAAAAACTAGGGCTAGCTAATAAAAACATTTAGAAGTAGATTCCAGAAAAAAATACAGCCCTGCTACAAGAACAGCATTTCCAAACTGTTTTTAGACACAGGATCCATGTTGGCCAATCAATGTTTGACAATCTGGAAAATAAAATTGTTTTGTGATCCTTTAAGATGGATATACCTCGAATACTGTGTTCAGTTTTGGGCCCCTCACTACAAGAAGGACATAGAAGTGCTGGAGCGTGTCCAGAGAAGGGCAACGAAGCTGGTGAAGGGCCTGGAGAACAAGTCTTATGAGGAGGGGCTGAGGGAACTGGGGTTGTTTAGTTTGGAGAAGAGCAGGCTCAGAGGAGACCTTATTGCTCTCTACAACTACCTGAAAGGAGGGTGTAGTGAGGTGTGTGTTGATCTCTTTGCCCAAGTAACTAGTGATAGGATGAGGGGTAATGGCCTCAAGTTGCGCCAAGGGAGGTTTAGATTGGATATAAGTAAAAATTTCTTTACTGAAAGAGTGGTGAGGCATTGGAATAGGCTGCCCAGGGAGGTGGTGGAGTCTCACCATCCCTGGAGGTGTTCAAAAAACGTCTAGATGTGGTACTTCAAGACATGGTTTAGCAGGCATGGTGGTTTGGATTTTGTTGGTTTTTGGTTGGTTGGTTGGTTTTTGTTTGTTTTTTTTTTTTGGGGGGGGGGTTGATGGTTGGACTAGATGATCTCAGAGGTCTTTTCCAACCTTAACAATTCTATGATTCTATGATTCTATATCTTACACACAGAGAAATGAGGCTCATGTCTGCTATCATGTCAAGCTGTCAGAAAAAGTGCTACAGTAGCAATAAAACAAATACTAGGTTTCCTTTTTTGTCTGGCTTCAAGAAAAGTATACCAAGACCCCCAAATAAATCCTCATTATGTTACTTTTCTTAAAATAAGATTAGTGAGCAAACAGTTTAGCACATGAAAAATTTTTCTTCCATCATAGATTAGTTGGCAGGCTCTGATAAAGAGACTGGAGACATTCCTCTTATCTGATGGAAAACCTTTCTTCATTAGTATTCTTATTATAAATTTTATTTGTTAGCATTTTGTCTCTTTTTTATGCTGAAAAATGCTGGTGGGTGAAGGAATCATACTGTCTTTGGCAGGACATTATTAAAGTAGAATTTGGGAAGCTCCAGTTTGGTCCATGGGGCCGTCTATCATCTGCTCATGGAACAGACAAACCAGCCAGCAGCACCTCCTGCCAGGGGTGGGATGCCTCTTGCACCCATTGCGCTTCCAGCACAAGGCAGAGGCCAGGCACCTCAGGCCTCTTGCACCCGCGGCGTCAGATGAGGGACATTGCCCTTTCTCACATGGGTGGGTCTGGGGCGGGTGTGGGGAGTGCTCATTCCCAGCGGCTGGTGGGCAGGCACCCAGCGGTGCCCTTTTTCATCTCAGTTCAGTCCTGTATGACGGAAATCTGCCGGCAAGAGCAGCAGGGCACAGACACTTCACCTTGTCTTGTCTCTACCAAAAAGCTGCTGGGGCCACATCACGCCCCTAGTAGCCCAGGAATCATGGCTCAGCTGGGAAATGAAGCCAATAAAAATAAATTCTCACCTACAGAGATAAGAGTCAGAAAGCACTGATAAAACTATAAAGGTAGGAATAAAAATGATTTTGTTGCCCTTTCATTTTAATTGCTGATCCCCAAAAGCTTCTTCTCTCTTTCTCCTCTTCTTTCCTGGTTTGCTTTCATTCCTGTCTTCACAGCTCTGTGATTCTTCTGTGACCTTGCCAGGGTGTCTGCTTACCCTTGTGCAAACAGAGCTTCAAGAAGTACAAAATTAAAACTGCAACATTTTCTCTCAAATGCAGGAGCAAGCTTCCCACCTGGGGCCATCTTGGTGCATCACAGAAATATTTCATATACTTTGAGCAGCGTTCAAAGTGTTGACAGATGGACAGCAGAATCTCTAACAAATCTGGCCTTCTTGTTCTCAGCCTCCTTGGGTTTTTTCAATTGCTTATCCCTGAAAGATCCTTTTCTCTCTTTCCCCTCCTCTTTCCTGGTTTACTTTCACTCTCTTCTTCACAGCTCTGTTTCCTCTTTCTCTTTCTACAGTTTTCATCTTCCTGGGAAGAGCCTGCAGATCTTTCCTTTCAACAGTATTATTAGATAGTAAAGCCATGGTAAATTTGAATCAATTCTTATTTTAATCAAAGC
>VZTL01027828.1:31863-54824 GCA_013400535.1 Scopus umbretta | reverse complement strand
CTCTCACAAATTTGTATTAAACATTTAACGTTAGTTCACCTTTTAAGAAATCACTGGTGGTTTCACGCAGTGTCAGGCCCTGCCTTTCAGCAGGGTTAAACCATCGAGCAATCTTTGTATGTCTTTCAGCTTGAATTACAAGATTGCAAAAATTTTATGCCAGAGACTGTTTCTTACCACGCTGCTGCTGCTTCTTTTGGGCTTCCTGGGTCACTGGAGCCTGTAGGACAGAGAAGTACTTACAGACATTCGCAGGTCAAGAAGTGTTGTGGGCCAACCTCATAGCATCCCCAGTACTGCACTTACTTTCCTTGATATTACTTCAGTCTGACACATTGTTCTGGCTTTACTGTCCCAAGGAAGACTACACCAGCAGGCATTAGAGTAGGCTTCAGCGAGCCTTACATCTGTGTCACCCAGCCAGATACCGCTCAAATGATTCATTAAATCAGAACACAGAAAGTAACTTTACTTGAATGCCTTGGCATAAATTTTTTATCAACTATAAGAACAAATCTTTTGTCATTTTTACTATATATTCTTATGGTTGAATTGGTAACTTGTGAAACAGATCTTATGAATTTTTCAAGTAGTTTCTGTATATTTAAGAAAATGGTGACTCTTTTGATCAGAAGTTAAAGTATCTTGCTGGTCTCTCTGCATATGATGAGCTCTAAATGTTTACATACCTAATGATTGTTTTACAATTGCCTTAAAATGTTATACAAGTAGCAGGCAGGCTTGGTAGCAATCAGTAGAAGCAGAGAACCAAGTCTCTTTTTACTTTTGCTTTCTAAGTGTCCACCCCTAAACAAATGAATTGTATTTGATCCTAAAATAGAGTAGATTTTATTTCTAATACTATTCTAGCGAAATCATGAATAAAACTCCTGTTGACTTCAGCTTATTGTAAGGTTCTTGCAAGCTTGTGATCTTCAGATTTTGAACAACTTACCTCAGCTCTCTCTCAGGAGAGGATGTGGAAGAATGTAGATGGGGTAGAAAGAGTGTTAAGATTGCTCTAAGAAGATGATGAGTGTTGCATCATTTCCAGAAAGATTAAAACAGAATATTTAATTATTTGGGAATTCTAACCAAACTTGAATATTTAGTGGAAGCCAGAAAATCTGCAGGGAAAGGCTACTGAGGACCCGGCCAACCCCTCGCAGAGAGGTCCTCAGATTGTGGCCCTGTGTCACCTCCTGCAGTCTGCTGAGGAATCTGTCATACCTTACTAATATTGCTCATAGGAAGAATTGCACGCTCTTAAGTCTGCTCTGGCTTCCCCTTAGCTATACTGAGAGGTGATGCATGTTGCAGCACATGTAATGTCGTTTAGATCGCCGAGTTGTAAGGGGCCTGAGTCAGAGTGGCTCTTTACTAGCTTCTGTCACTGAAAGAGGAGAACGTTTTCAGAACATGTCTTCACAGGTCTTGACCTGGTCCCAGACACAGGATGGCCACGTTCTTCCTAAAATCAAATAGTGAAGTAGTATAAGCAACACCCTGGAAGAGGATAATAATTCCTCTTTCCAGGAGGATGAAAAACTGTATTACAGGTACCCTCAGGTGCAGGAGGTATAAGAAGAGAGACTGCAGAAGGCAGAATAAACATGGGATTTCAGGGTGTACCTCACAAGAAACTACTAAGACCTGAAGTGTTTTTTGTTTTGTTTGGAAAGGGGCAGGGTTGTTTTTTTTTAAAGCAGCAACTGTTGGACTTTGCTTGCACCCCATTTTGTGCATCGATATTGTGGCTCACCACTTCCTTCTCATATATGGCTAGCGTGTGCTGAGGACTCAAACGGTGTACTTAACTTCACAGTGCACTTTCAGAGTGCCCTGACCCTTTTTACATGCTACTGGGCAGAATAACTGTTATCATTACTGCTGTATTGAATTCAAGTGTCATCACTGCTTAATACTTTATATAATGTTACAATAACACTATCCTCTCTTCATTGGAGTGTGCGTATTGACTCTTTGTAGGTTACAGCATGTTGGATAGTCATAATACCTAATTTTGGTGCTTAAATTAGACGTAGGCTACCTTTATAGCCTGCTGGTAAAGCTACTTATATGCCCTTGAGTCTACTGACTATTAAAGAAACCTGGGCTTCTGATTCATTGCTCTGAAATAAAGTGCCTGCAACTAGACAGTGTGACTGTCTTTCCCGAAGTATAAAATGTTGGAGATTGCAACAGTGGAGCATTTCCTGTTCCTAGTGAACAGCTGGATTTATTCAATCAAGTTATCGTATAAAATATGAACAGCCAGTCTCAGCCTTTATTGAAAATCTAGCCTGAGGCACTCCTGTCTTTATGACCAGCACATTCAGCAATGCTGTATCGAC
This sequence comes from Scopus umbretta, assembly GCA_013400535.1. Classification (NCBI taxonomy): domain Eukaryota; kingdom Metazoa; phylum Chordata; class Aves; order Pelecaniformes; family Scopidae; genus Scopus; species Scopus umbretta. The sequence goes on along the minus strand of VZTL01027828.1, from coordinate 52,470 downwards.
CTTCTTAGAGTACACTTTGACAGCCAGACAATTATGTTCAAATAATTGCATTCGTGCCTCTCATGGAGTGGGTGACTCTTTAAAATGACCTGTAGGTCAAATTTCTTATTTATTTGTCATTTGTAATAATTTTTGGCAGTGGTAGATTTCTGTGTCTTCCTGTTGCAATGTTTAGTATGTCAAGCAGAATTTTTTGTTACAGTAATAGCTGCTGTATAATGTACTGTAAACTAGAATACAGAAGTTGTGTCTTTTTCCCCCAAAGAACTTTGCAAGATATCAAATGCAGGAGGTAAGTAGATACAAATACAGTAGTTCAAGAAAGAATGGAGAAGGCAGAGGGAAGATTGGTTGTTATACAAGCATGGGCACTTGCTGTTTTTAGTGTATACCCCTGGTACAGTCTAATGGAAAGCTTTCAAGATATTTTCAGGAAATGTCTGCTTTCATCTTACTTATCTGAGCTGGCTGGTTCCAGTGAACTGTGGTCAGCTTCATCTACAAAGCCTATGCAAGAGGTTCCCCTGCTAAAAGCTTTGAAGCATTTCAAAATGTTCTGGGATTAGTTTATAAGCATTCAGCTGCAGTATTTAAACAAACTCAAAATGACCATGATCGCTAAACAAAAGCCATCATTATGTGTGTGCAGCCACTTTAGATAAATGTGTCATGTGGAGATGTACTCTAGAGGTTTACTCTCTTGGCAATAACAGTTCAGGAACTGGAGAATCTTGGGTTCAAGTACGCGTTTTTACCTCTTTGCACACGAGAGCACATCTATTGCTCAACACTGACGTTTCTAAATTTTTTTAAGAATTCAGATGTTTGTGATATCGCTACTGTGTTCTTGTCTGAAAATGTCTGAATGTTTGAAATGTACAAACCTAGTGTACAAAAGCATATTGGATATGAATCAGACTTGCGGAGTGACTCTCTCTCCTACAGAAACCACAAGTCAGCTGGATGGTCTTTTATTTAGCAAGTCTGCTGATAGGAGATTGCTTCCAGGTTTTGGCTGAGAAAAATAATTTGTCATTAAGCTAGAAATATAATTATTTCCCATTCTGAAACAGAGTTTGCAGGAGCAAAAATCCAAAAACTCTTTCTTTTTATAAAAGTGCTTGAATGTGGTCATAATATTGTCTCTACCCTTGGTCTCTGTCTGTAGAGTTGTATTATTGTGTGAAACAGAGAAAAGGCAAGTTTGTCTTAATATATTAGAAAATGAAAAATTAATGTTCTTCCTTTTTTCTCTCTTAATAATTTCAGGTTGTCATTTGGTGAGTGTGAACTCAAACAGGTTTTCGGTTAAGCAGTTCTTGCTTATCAGCACTTTCTAAGCAAACTCAAATCTGCTTATTTGGCATATTGTGGAGGAGATCAGTATTACTTTACTTCCTCCTAGTGTGTTCCAGTATTACTTAGGAAAAACATACATAGAGTGCTATTTTGAGGGATTTGCATTGTTGTTAATTGGGACATTAATCGGTGTCAACTTTAAAATTAATTAAATATCTTCATAGAATCATAGAATCATTAAGGTTGAAAAAGACCTCTGAGATCATCTAGTCCAACCATCAACCCAACACCACCATGCCTACTAAACCATGCCCCGAAGTCCCATATCCACACGTTGTTCGAACGCCTCCAGGGATGGGGACTCCACCACCTCCCTGGGCAGCCGGTTCCAATGCCTCACTGCTCTTTTGGTCAAGAAATTTTTCCTAATATCCAATCTAAACCTCCCTTGGCTCAACTTGAGGCCGTTTCCTCTTGTTCTATTGCTAGTTACTTGGGAGAAGAGACCAACCCCCTCCTCACTAAATCCTTCTGTCAGGAAGCTGTAGTAAGGGAGAAAACAGGGAAGAAACATTAGCAGATTCAAAGGAGGTGTTACTCCTTACCCAAAGAACCACCGCTGGGTTCCTGGTGCTGTTACACAGGGAAGTGACACTGTGGATTTCATTGCAGCACACGCAGCTCCAGCCTTTTTCCTTTCTAGTATTTCTCATGGCTAGCCTTCTGAATGGGAGATTTGGATGTGCTGTGTAACTTTCATGCATGCCCAGCACAAACTCTCTGAGGTGAGTCCGGGGTAAGTAGTTCCCCTTTACAGTTCTGGTCTTTGACCTCATCAGCAGAGGTGAGCCAGAGCACACGCTGTCTCCTGGACTTCTGTTGCCTGGAGTTAGAGGGTTGGCTCAGAAAGCCGTCTTCTCTGCACCTGCCAGTTTTTCTGCCCAGTGCAAGGGAAGGGCAGGGTCATGGCTTTCTGCCAAGTGTCGTGGAAATCCCTCCAGGAGATAGAAATCTACATGTTCCCCGCAGCTGTATGTGTGGGCATTCAGACTGAAGTCATGCCCAACTGTGCAGAGCTGGTGTGCAAAGTGCCTCACCAGTTTTAAGTTGTCCTTCATGGTGGTGTTCTTCTGACTCATCTTTTTGTTAGAATCTAGAAATACTTCTGTGTTGAAGATAATTTTGAATCTTCTGCTTTAGCCACCTTTGGGAACTTTATATTCCAAATGTACTTGTGAATTAAGAATATGGTAGTAGGGAAGTACTTTCCTCCACCGCTTCATTTTTGCCTTTTGTGTGAGTAAACAAGAGATTTTCGTTCAACTTCTGTTTCAGCGCTCTGAAAGATAGCATGCTAGATTTTCAGAAGGCTGCTTTATCATGTGACTCTTTGGGGAGCTAACTCAGGCAGTGGAGTTCATGTCCTATTGAACCCTATGCCACTACTATGTGCTGATCAAGCAGATAGAAAAATTGCCCAGCCCTATGAGGGAACTGTTTTAAATTTATGTTTCCTGAAAAGGTATAAATTTAGAAGATTTCTTTTGTAATGTCATGTTTTTCCTCCTTCCATAACTGCTGCACACAGCTTTGCTTATTGGAAGCCATGTCATGGCGCAGAGTAAGTTGTACAGTTGCGCGGTACTATAGACGGTTCTGAACTAATGCTGCAAGTAAGATGTGAGTAATCCACACTGTTAACAGCTGCCCTAAACTTAGTTTTAAACTAAATGTATTTTAACTTCATCCACTGAGCAAACTGAACTGTTAATTTTGCAACTGAATCCTGAAGCTGTGGCCCTATGAAAAAATACTTGTTTCCTTATTAATAATTAATCTTAATACATGCAATGCAAACATTTTTTTTATCATGAAGCATTACCCATCTGTTAAAAGAAAACATGACTTTGACAGACATTTGCATCTTTTATTTTCAGAGTTTTAACTTTATCTTAGTAAACTTTCTAAAGAACAGCCTACATTAACGGGGACATGACACATAGGCAGTGTTTTTCACTTACAGGAAACTTCATCGTAAGATGAAAATCAGTGTTGATTTGGCTTCTTGTTTCTGAACCAAAAAAAAAATGTAGAGGTATGCATCATTGGAAAGGTTACTACGGCTTCCTAGCATGTGATCCCCAGGTATTTTGTATCAGCAGAATTTTTAGCATGGGTTCTGGATTAATTTGTTTGGCTCTATGCAGAGAGTCATAATGGTACCTCTGCTAGGCTAAGTGGTGTGTCCTAGTCTTCTTTAGCACTGAAATAAATTGTGCCCAAAGCAGAAGCATTGTATTCCTCAGCACTTCTGAAATCACTAAAACAGAAAAACTTTGATTGTAGAAAATCCCTGAAAGAGCGCTATCTTTTGAAGATCTAATCATTCCTCTCCTTATGGTGCTTGATGCAGATTATGGAATGTAAAACTTTACAATGCTAGACAGTAAGACAGCCTGTCTAGAAAGACAATACTCCATTCTGGAGATTCTAGTTTGCTTTGTCATCATGCTGTTGAAAGCGTCAGACCTGACATGGCAGATGATATTTTTGCTACAAAGTGTATAATGGTTTTTAAGGAGGAAGAATCCTGAAAGCGATTAAAAACCATTAAGATCTTAAAAATCTTGCTTTATGAATGAATTAGGTCTTACAAAACAAAATTAGTTGAATAATTGAGCTAAGTTATAATTTGCTTGGATCAGAACAGTGGTCCACAGACCGACTTAAAGACGCGTGTGTCAAAGATCTGTGCCAGTTAGGGGGAAATAGAGAGACGTGCCTTTTACTAGCTTTCATATCGATAACGTTATGTTGGAGGGTGTTGGTGTTCTGTAATATTCTACAGTGACGAAAAATTACTCAGAGATTACGACTAACTAATTCAGAAAGGAGGCAGATTATTTTTTATGTGATAATTGATAGCGGGCATTACACTGATGAACTGGAGACTTGTTTCCATTTCCTAATACTGTAGGAATCCAGTGCAAAGGAACTTTGTACTTCTTCTCGTTAGTTTGTTACTTCTTGAGATATAAGAACATTTTGAGACCCAGTGGTCTCATCCAGTCTGGCAGTCAAGTTCTGATCCTAATGTGGGATGTTAACAGTGAAGGCAAAAAATGGACAGTATTTTCTGAAATGCGTTCCTTTCATTTATGAAAACAGAAAATACAGCCTCTTTGGTGGGGGGGGGGAAGGAAAGAAAGAAGGAAGGAAATACATGTCACTGACAAGAAGGTGGTGGATGAAGTGCATCTCTAGGCGATGGGCTATGATGAAGCTCTCAGAATTTACAGACAATCCAAGCTAGCAGATTTAGCACCAGGGTGCAGCTGGCTCTTTTGACACGAAGCATATAGTTAAAATAAATACTTGGGATAAAACGGCAACCATCAGTTAACCAGAATGTTGGTATAAATAAGCATGAAATCACTATGTATTCATACAGTTTTGCATGGCGTAATACAAAGAAACTAGAACAATCGTTCTACTGTCCGTAACAGTACATGTTCTTCTCTTCCCATTCCTTCCCCAAAGTAAAACTGTGCTTTAATTGACCGGCAGCAAACATAGCTAACCAGTATATGGGAGCTTAGTCCAGAAGCTGTAAAGTGTACATGTATAATCATGCACTAGGAGGTGCAAAACCAGTATCAGTGCAAAAACTGTACAGATGCTTGGTTGTTTAGAGGCTTGGGATCTCAGTATGTTTCATTTCATTTTGAGGTATAGCACGTTTATACCCTGTTTTCCACAGAAATGCGTATATCGCGCTCTATCCATCTGTCTCCATCCATCTGAACGTTTTAAGAAGACACTGAATGGACCTAATGCATTCATCATAAAACTCAGTATTTCTGAGATAAGGTATTCAGATTTTTAAAAGGATAAAAAATAGTTGAGATTCATGTGGCTCTTCATGTTTGTTTAAAACCTCATCACATTCTGCTTTGTTTAGGTATATGTTTAGGTCCATGTACTTCCACAAATCAGTGTTAATCATGTTCTTCTCTTATAGAGATGGTAAAATTGAGATTAAAAAAGATTAGAAAATTGATTTACTGGAGATCATCAAGTCAGTAATAGGTCTGGAAACAAAACTATTAAGCAAGAAAAGGGTTTGGGGGTTTTTAGGGGTTTGGTATTTTGTTTTTTTTTAAACCTGTGAGGTGGCATGTCTGGGAAAAGGTGCTTAAGAATCCTTAACTTTGGGGGATTTTTAAGAATCTTATTTTGAGTGATCTAAAACTGCACTGGCATTTGTTTTCAAAACTGGAAAGACAGGTAGAAAAATACTGAGGTCCTTATGTTTAACTTCTGAAGAAAAAAAATTTGGACACAGTAGAAGCAAATCTATTCCTAGCATGTCTCTTTACTCAGCTGCTATATTCCAGGTGTTTGGTCTGTATATTGGACTGAAAGGCAGATAATGAAGTTACAGTGTTAGAAAGCTGTGAAACTAAACTATGATCAATTTTATGATCATTGTTTCTATAGTAACTGAGTGCAGGTGAGTACATTTTATAAAGTCAAGTATTGACAAATTATTTACCTAAGCATATTACATTGTAGCTGTTTTAACTGTAAGACAGTATATTTTATTTAATCTTTACTGAAATTTTTTTTTGCATATCACTGAGATAATTAATTGATAGGAACAGATTACCAGGATGTGGCAGCAAAATAGTCCAGCAATTGCAAAAATGGACATATATGAAACAAAGTTTAATTCATAAAATGTACCAGCTTTGTATACAAAGGCATCTTTTAGATATTAAATTGTCCCACTGTATGTGCACGATAATTTATACAGCAGTGTATATTTTACAAAGTACTTAAAAGGTTCAGGCTCTCAAAAGCTTACATCTTAGCATTTTTTTTCATCTTACAGAGACTTATACCTGTGCTTAATTTCATGTAGCCAAGTAACCCAAAGACTTCAGTGGTATAGATTCCGGTATTTAAGGGATGTCACAGGAAAACTTTGTGGAACATAAAAAGTAAGGAATAGAAGACTGAAAAGGATGAAAGGATCCATTTTAAAATCAGGTTTGAATTTATTAAATTTAAAATTTTGACTAAATTGAAAAAGAGGGAAAAATGGGAACAAATGGTAGGGCTAAGAAGTACCTTTGATCTGTCGGCTGGTTAGCAGGAAACAGACTTCAGATAAATGGAGCTCTTTAAACACGGCCTGTCCTTGAAATGTGTACCTAAGAAACTTAGATTTGTTAGAGAGAAACAGCTGATAGTGATTTCTTCTGGGTTTATATTGCGGACATTTTTTTGCCTTGGCTTTATGCAGATAAGCAAGCCAAATTGAAAACTCTCAGAACAAATCCCTGTACGAATGCAAGTGCTTTAAATGGCACACAGTATTATAGAAGTTCTGATGCTTCATGGCTGTGAACTAATGCAGTGGTAATAACTCGGACTATGCTAAAGTAGAGGTGGGTACCCTACTCCATTTGGTTTTTACAAAATCATCCTGCAGTCATATCTATTAATACCCAGTGATGAAACACAGTCTCTGGTCCAGCTAAACTTTGTATGCAGAGTACACTGGATAAGAATCTGTGGATGTCATTGAGCTGGTTTTGGTGCTTCCTTAGTCTTCTTGTCTGGCTAGAGGTTTTTCCAGTCCACTGTTAAAGAAATCTGGAAACTCTGTTTTGCGTGTGATTGCCCAAGCCATTGTTTTTTGCCAGACCTATAAGATATTTGTGGTGATGCCATTCCTGGTAGTCATTTTTTTTAAAAAATAAGCATTTTGAAAACAGAGTTCCTAAATATCACTGTAACAGGAGGCAAATGAAACCATTACGTACTATTACTGCAGCTTTAAAGGAGTCGTGGGTCCCTGAATGTTTGTCCCTGGCATTGTAACAGCAAAGTACTTCCCCAGTGGTGGCTGTCGTCTTGCTCATTAGACAGGCTAAGCCTGGGTTAAAAACGGCGATCCCCGAGCGCTTAATGAAGCCAACTGCTTAGTGTTACAGGATTAGCACAATGCTAGCAAATGCTTGCAGAGAATGTGGCGTCATTTCCCACCTGCCAGACGCTCTGAAATGTGTAGTTCCTTCCCTGGACAATTGCTGAGGGAACTGATGTTATTTTACTTGTGCGTCACCCATAAAAGGTCATATAGATACAGAGATATATAAAAATATATATATATACACATATATAAGTATATATACTTATATAAAATGTCACATATAAGGTCAGGAAACTTGCTCAGAAGGAACATCGTAGGAGTGATACTGTGTGAGAAGAAAGAGTGTTGCTGCTTGCACTGCAAAGGTTAGAAAAATAGCACAAAGCAATAGACTTGTGAATTTTCTCTCAGCTGAGTAGAAATCGTTGCTATCGCGTTTATGTGCTACTGGTCGCTCACGGGGAACTGAAATACGGGAGTAGTGAGAAATGCCATTTTCTAGTTACTTTCTGAGAAGAATTGTACAATTAATTACGTTGTGGTAACATAGTATGAGTTACATGAACTGAGAGTTTCAGATGTTTAGCTAGTTTTTGAGGCATTTTTAATTTAATTTTTTCAGTTATTTGTATACACAGAGTACATTCTAAGGCATGTTGCCTTCAAGTATACAATGTACAGAACTGACACAAATAGCGCTAAATGGCTGTACTAAATTGTTGCACCTTTGATGAAATGTCTCACCACAGTTTCTTTGAACACGTTACGCATTTTCAGGCTTATTTTCAGTGTTCCTTTGCATTAGCCTTTTTACTTTGCCTGTAAAATTAATTACTGACCTAATGATGTAAATAGAATTTTTTTTATAAGGAAGTGTGTTACTTGTCCTTCATTAAAAGTCAAAGGTCATCTATCTCACAGAAGTTAATATTTTGAGGACAATCTGCACTTACTTGAATTTTTTCCTTTTCTGTATTTTGTTGTATCAGTGCAACATTATTAAAAAATCTTTTCATTGCAGGATCTTTGAAGTTACACAGCTGGCTGTTATAAATAACAGCTGGCAGCTGATGGAGCAATCCTTAACTTTCAGGGGAGAGGAAAAAAGTGGCATAAGCAATACATCCTGCTATGCAAATAGTTTGTTCGTTAGATTAAAAATATACAAACATTTGCATTTTATTAAATCCATTTTAAATAAACAGTTTCTGTACCTGATAAGGTAGCTGTGAGCCTGTTGCTTCAACACGTCTCCCTTGCGTAGCACAGTTAAAACATCGGAGTGCCTTTAAAAAAATACCCTTACGCAGCTTAATGGGAAAACAAAAAATGAACTCTCATATGCTGTGTTAGAGCAGAACCAGCAAAGTATAAAATAAATACAAAAATATAAAATACATAAATTTATATATATATAAAAAAATAAAATATATTCGCTCGGCCTCCAAATCCCGTGCGAGGAGGGCACGGTACAACACGAGGGGACTCCGCTGCGCGGCCTGGCCCAGCTCCCTGCCCACCGTGCGCCTCCGATTGTTTTCTGAATTGCCAGTTGCCTATTTGGATACAAATAACGGATTTGCAGGAGGAGAAGGAAAGAAAGAAAAGGGGTGGGGGGGAGAAGGCAAATCCATCGTCTCTTTTTCAGTCGTTAGTAAGCCCTTCTAGCAAATGGTAGATAAACCCTCCTTGCTGTAGCTGTCCTTTCCTTTTACTGTTCCTTGTATCCATCCGGCCGCACCGTAAGTGACGTTTTGGCCCTGTTAAAAGGGAGTGGAAGTTGACTTATGCCTGGCCACCAACTATATGAAAACTGTGCATGGAAGGTGAACTTTGAAAGAAGAAAAATACATATTTGGTGTAAGTATATACATAAACCTGTGTCAAAGAGAAGAACATTTTTCTTGAACAGACTTGTAGAAGCTGCATAGGTAAAACTGAAGGCAATGGAAACAATTCACAAAGCTAACTTTTGAATGAACCTTAAGTTTTGCCATATGCTTGGATTATGTAGGAATTCCAGTCGCTGATTTTGCATCAGTGTTTGTAGCATTGATTTAAAGGTAGTGGACAAAAATTTTAAACTATGAATAATTTAGTTTCTGTTGCCATCAGAGGATTAAAGTGTCTGTGCTGGATTCTGTGGACAAGTCAGTACACAATAATGAAAGGAAGTTAAATAATAAATAAAGCATAAGTTGCACTTCAGCTACAAAATTCTTCTCTTTATGATGAGAATAGGATCTTCAGGCTGTATTTGAAACTAGACCAGAAGTAGCTTTTTTCCCTCAGTAAGAAAATTGCCTGTTTATTTCTGCCCGTTGTTATCATTCAACACTGTGGGCTTTAAAGCGTTTTATCTTTCATTAAGAAAACAGAATATAGGAATAAATTTGGGGAGATTAAAGAAGACTGCCCCCGAATACTGACTTCCCTCTTTGACCGATAGGACGTGCTAATACAAGGCCCCAAATTAGAGGTTGCTTTCATTGCAGAGTTGCAAGCGACACTGATCATGATTACTTTTTTTTTTCGGCACTAGTCTCATTTAATTTAAAAGCAGACTTAATTCCAGAGATATATTTAAATACTTCTGCATCTTGTTTGTAAGTTAGATGCTTCCAGTCCAAGGTTGTCTGTCAAATATTAATGTGTTCTAATGGAAAATGTTCACTCTAGAGACAGTCTTTTGCTTTTAAGGGTTTTTTTTTTAATGTTGAGCTTTTTAAATCATGCTCAAACTAAAGTTATAAGAAACAAGTCGGGGGTTTTAACCAGAACTGTGAGCGTAACAGCTAAATTACATAAGTTGAGGCTGTAATGTTTTCTAATTTCTGAGTGTATGTTAAAACGCTGCGATTGTGCATCCACTTAATTATACCAAAGCTTATGATTTTTTTTTAATCTCCTTGGTGTTGCACCTTTAACTTACAACTACGCTCACCTTGTGCTCCAGATCAGCTTTCTGTCTGATACTGGCTTTTGCCTGACGGATGCGTTATACTTTAAGGTCTGTGGAAATCCCTGCTGTGCTCCAAAATACTTTACTAACAAAATTGCCATCCCTAGACGAGCGTTCTGTATCCAGTGATAACACTGGTCAGTGAGGGATTCTACCTCATACCTCAAATTAAGCAAGCAGTCAATATACTGTGAAGAACACTCAGAATTACAGGGGTGCTCTGACGACTTCTGTCAAAATGTCTGAGCGCCTTTCGGTCGGGGTTCGTGAAACGCATAAACACGGCAAGTGTTTCAGTTCAGCCCATCCACTGAAGCGCTATTATTAAGTGATTGATACGTCGGTGACACTCCAGTTATATGTACAGGCAGATGGTCTGCGGGCTGCATTTCCATGAGTTTTATTGCTGATCTGTAACACTTGCTGTATTGACTCACTCTAGCCATTGGTCGTAAAGAAAACAATTACTGTTGTTTAATCGGTTGTGTTGGAGGCTTTTTTCATAGGAACGTAATGAAAACGGAATCTAAGACTATTCTATAAAACTGCTATATTAAAAGAATGGCATTTCCGACTAATAAAAATTTTATTGCATTGCTAAGCCTATCAAATCTGTAACATGAGTAGTGCAAATATATTTGAATTACTAAAAAAAAAAAAACAACCACCAAAACCAAAACACCCCAGTCCTTGTGTTGACGCAGTAGCACACATTATAATGGCACTGTTGTCCCCATTCATTCATTTAACATGGCTCTGTGTGTTTCTAGAGGATTTTTAACACGAAATGAGATGAACTATTGCTGAGAATGACATTTAGCTTTCATAAATCTGCTCAGAAGTTTATTTAAATCTGCGGATGAGGTTTTGTGCTCTCTCTTCTACTTGCAGTGCAAGGAGTAGGAGATGTACTGTAGACAGCTGCTGAAGGAGGCTTGGGCTGTTGATGGAACTAAAAGTACTTCTGCGTTACTGAAACAACTTCAGGGGCTCCCGTCTAAGCAACGGCATCCCCTTTGGCACTGCCGGCTTTGGTCCAAGAAGCGGCACGATACGCTCAGCTTGGCTGCCCGCCTGCCTAGTGCAGAAGGGCTTGTTCTGGGCTCCTCAGGGGAGCACCTTTTCACCAGTCTTCCACGGGGTCAGTCTGAAAAACCATCCCTCTCCTACCGCTCGCCAACTGACCTTGCCGCAGACAGCTTGTCTGGATCCATGCAGTACCTTGCAGAAGCAATCGGAGATTATTTCTCTCATGATTTCAATGCAAAATGGTAGGTACAGAGCTGCGAAGAAGAGTATGTTAATCCTCCTTGTAAATCTCAAAAGCAGTTGATATTTAGGTAATAGTGTCCCAAATGTTTACAAAAAGATATGTGGAAGAGAGGGGGGGGAAGCTTGCGGATTTATGTTCTTATAACAATTCTTCTAAGTACCAATTGATTATTCATAAAGACGGGCTGTCCTACATTTCATGACTTCGGTTTTCCAAATCCAGAATTGACTGATAATAGTCTTGCAAGTGTGAGTTTTGAATGGAAAGTTGACAGACTTCCAAATGAATTTCCATTATCTGTGACCCCCACGATGGTGGTATTCCCTGCTTTTGAATTAAAGGCTTAGACTTTGATGAGCTGCTCTGCTTTCAGAGCCATTTGATCAGATACACAAGAGCAGCACTGGATTGCTAACCGGTCCGTGCTAAATCCCAGCAACACACTCCGATGTAGAGTCTCCATTAAAATATTTTTCATTTGTGTTTGAATATTGGCAATACCCTGGAAGACTTTTAGGATAAAGGGTTTTTCTATTTAGGTAAGCTTCTGTTTAATGCTTTATTGTAGTAGTGGGCAGGCAATGATCAGTGGCACTCCACAGAGTGTCTCCTGCATGGTTACGTTTCTTCATGTTTTTTAGCAGTTTCTCCTAAATCGGTCCTTGTTACTGTGACAGGATTTTATGTCATAGCGATGGAGCAAATATGCTTTAGCATAGTGCTAATGGCACATTGCTGGAATGGCTGGTTGATCTCTCAGAACCTTTAGTAACTATGTTAAATTACCTGAACGGATGACAGAGGCTCCTAAGCACTTTTTTAAGTGTACGTAGCTGAAGGTCTAGTAACGTGTACTCAAATGCTTGTGGGCTGAGGGGACTAGATTGCTCGTAGCCATAGTCCGATTTGTGACTGTCCAAGGACAGTCGCATTGGACTTCCTTGCAGGTGGGGACCCTCAGCAAGAGTCTCTTGATGGCATCTCAATCAGAGGTTTGTTGGCACCCTCCCGGTAGCACATACGTGGTCGTCTGTGTATTTTTGTTGGGGAAGGGGAAAAAAAAAAAAGTGCTGCCTATAGCTGCTGCCAGCTCTTGCTTCATTTCCATGGTCTGAAATGAGTGTTCAAGAAACTTTTGTGATCAATGGTGCAACTCCATCATTCTGGTAGAAGGAAGAGTTATCAGTCATCCTGGTTATGATAATCTTAAAAAATTGAAGACTTAAGTGCCTAAAACAAAAGGTAGAAAGAAACTGAGAGAATTACAAAGAAAGAAAAAAAAAAAAAAACCACACTCTTTTGTGTTATGATGATTGCATTGAGAGTCTTACTTACAGTGCTCAAATGCCTGTCGCTGGCAAAAATGTTTATTTCCTATTTTCCAAAGCTTTCTATGGAAGGACAGGTGGTGCTTGCCTGTTCCATCATTCTGCTTTATAGTTGTGTTCTTGTTCAAGTTCCAAGCGTGCCAAACAAGGTAAGGGACTGAAATAATGGTTTTCAGATCCGTGGCTTCTGCCATGACCAGTGGCTTTTATTTTTTTAAGCTTCTGCCACTAGAAAAAGCTAGGAAGACTGGCAATACTTGTTTTTTTCTAGGAGGAGCTTCTTACTCTTCTTTTGTGAAAAGCATGCGGCTTTTCTCCATGAGTATACAAGTGCTTTGCATGAATTTGGGTAAATTTATGTGCACTCAGATTCTCAACACTTTTCGTGTAATTTTAAGTGACCAATTTTGGGACAGGAACCCAGCTCTTAGGCGGCTGAGTTCTTATCCCTGTTTTCAGGCACCTATTTCAGAGAGCTGTAACTGGCTGCTATCACAGGGGTGGCTTTGCAAATGCAGCTTTTTTCAAAGGGGATCACAGAATTCATCTTAAACAAAAAGCCCAGGAAGGCTTTCCTGAGGTCCACTGTCTGAGGGGAGGGTGGTACTGTACAATTCGGGGTTTTTGAGAAAGGATATTCACACCTTTGGATAGAAAGTGCCAATTAGTGCTTTTAACTACATAAGAATATTACTCCACCATCATCTTTTCTGAAAGTATTCAGCTGTCTTGATTGAGGTAGGCAGCTATCTAAGAACGAGTTGCGCACACTACCATATCAATTAAGGCAACTTACTCCATATAATGTGACTGCCTTCTGAAAATATTTTAATTTAGGTTAAACTCCTAAATATACTTGTCAAATGTTTTTGTAAGGTGACTAATTCATAGAAAGCTTGGGTCTTGGGTTGAACTATGTAAACATTTTGCAGTAGCCAGATGTCATTTAATAGCTTAATAATAATAGTTTGGTCTTCATGGGTTTTTTTCCCCTTGAATATGTAACATATGTGGAATAGCCAGCAAATATGAATTTTATCAATCAGATATAGTTTGACATTTTTAACGCTTTTTAAAATTTACAAAGACCTGTTTACCATATGGTGTAAGTGGGTGTGCAGGAAACGACACTGTTTCATGAAGTCTGCTATATACTGTACTACTTTTCCATGCGCTGAGCATGAACATTTCCTTTTGACGGGTGTGCTGAAGGCATGCTTTTGAAGCGCTTGGACAGTAACATTTATGTTTGTGTGCTTCTGTAGGTGATTGTTTTAAAATCACTTGATCCTTTAGCTTTTCTTACATTTATTTGACTTTATTCACAAAAGTTCGTTCTGCATTAATGCTGCAACATGCGAAAGTAACAGAAAAGCAGAATTTCTATTTTTCTTTTCATTGTTGCAGTAGCCAGTTGTTATTATTGTGGTCCCAATTTATATTCCACGTCTTTTGAAGATGCTGCAGAGTTTCGAGGCAATTCCATGATCCTTGAACTGAAATCCTGTAAATCATTAAATTGAATTCGTCGTGATAGTTTCTTCAGAGATGGGGTCGCTGCAGCTTTCAGTGACTTGAAGATACTGATTCCAAATACCGTTCTGGCTTATTTGCATACAATTATGGTTTAATTCAGTTAGCATTTCATGCAAGGATGAGGGCACAGCCCTTAATGCTCTATTGTGCAGTACCTCAAATATACATTGGACCAGTGTTACTTAGAGCATGGAACTTACCACTCAGCACAAACTAGCAAATTGTGCTTGCTCCTTTTGCAGACAAAAGCTTCTGCTTCTGTTCCAACAGCCACTGAGAAGAAGAGTACTCAACGATAACTGCTTTTCAAATGAGAAGTTAAAGTGTCATTTAAATGCCAGAAGGACAGTTTTCCAAGATTAAAGTGTTTCTACATATATTCATAAATGTTTAATATGTCGTCCCATCTAGACGCAATTTTTAACGGATTGCTAGAAACTTACACATGCCTCTCTGAAATTACTTTTTGATTTAGTCTCCTGTTTATTAGATAATTGGTAGCTTAACTAGTTTTTAAACGAAGTTCAGGTAAGGAAAAAAAAGTGATCCACAGCTAAAATGTCTTTCTTTTTTGAACGTAATTTCTCAATATTTAATGCCTGGCAGTTTCTCTGACAATAACAATGCTTTTTTCTTTCTTAAGTGTGGGCTACAATAGCTACTCTTTAAACAGAGTGTTTCAGACAGGGTCTGACAGGACATGTTTTGCAATTCATGAAACTACATAACATAGCAGACTGCAGTTCCAAAAAAAAAAAATATATATATATGTATAAAAGACTGCTTAGCACGTGAGCTTCATGATCTAAAGATTTTAGTTTTAGGATATTACTTAAAACTGCACAAATTTTCTGCTCTTTTTGAAGAATAACATCCTTAATAATGTCTTTTGAAGCCCAAGGCAGGAGGAAGAAAATTCAGCTAAAAATGCATATAAATCTGCAATAATGCCAAAAGAGCGTTTTGCAGTGTTACAGCCGCCTGGCACCAGCACTCAGGAAGTCAGGACTGCTTATGCCACCAGCCTCTTTTCATAGATAACCTACTTAGTCCTAAGAAGGGCGAATTGAAGACTAGTACTAAAGCATCTCCAGGTCCTTCTCCCACTCTCCTCGTCTCCAGACTGGTGCTGGATGGTCCCTCTGCTCCCCTGCTGATAAAGCGTCGTAATACAAAAATCAGCCTCCAGATTGTCAACCCTGGGCAAAGGCACTCTGTTTTACCAGTTTAAATAGTAACTGCTGTACTTCTCGGCAGGAAAGAAATGACTCAGTCCTATCTGTCATGAAGTACATTACAAAACCTAGTGGCCTCAGTCCAAAAATCACAAATCCAGCTGTGAAGACTTCTCTTACGTGGGAGGGTTTATATAGCAGAGTTTGTGCATACATCTGTTTCCACACCATGTCCTTACTTGGAGCATCTCTTAAAGTCCTTCTCGCCAAGTGTCAGTGTTTGATGGTTGAAATATTTAGCCAAACGTACAGACTGAAATGGAATCCAAAAAGAAATGGAAAATAAATTAACTCATTAGAAGTCTATTTCTTAATAAATTTTTTTTGTAAATTTACTTTTGTATTAAGGGACTCTATATTTACTATGTCTTGTAAGATCCTTTGTGTTCTATCACTATTTTTGCTTCATTTAAAAGAATCTTCTTTTATATGCAGCTTTCTTCAAGAGGAGATGGTCTTAATACCGATGACTGCGGGGAGGTTGATCTCGGTTGTTACTCACTTAAAGGCTTTCGGAGCTGGGAAGGTTTTAGGAAGCTGTAGACTACCTTGAGTTTCTTATTAAAAGGATACCATTTCACAGAGGTATTCTAAAATAACTCTTTTCTGTATGGTCTCAATGGCACTATTTATCTAAATACAGTATTCGAGATGACGTAACCACTGCTGGGATAAGAATTTTTGTTAAGTGATCTTGTCAGTGACGTTTGGTGTTGAAGTTATTTAACATTCAGCATAAGCTTTAATACTTGATTTTGTTCATTGAAGATTTTTTTTTTTAAATTTGTGCTTAGGAAGTAGATTCAGCTACTTTGCAATATTTTGCAATAGAATTATGAGAAAAAGAAAGGACTTTAGGGTGACAATAGATTTGGATAAAATTAAGGCATAAATGAAAAGTGACAGCTCAACATTTCATCTCATCTCCGTACAGATACTATATATGTAGGTGATTTGCATGGTGATGGCTTCTTCCAAACGGAGGAACGCGTTTTAGCAGCAGCACTATGCGCGTTCGGGATTTTTTGTTTGGTTTTGGTTTGATTTTGAAGATTATCCTTTCCGTTGCTGTTCTTGTTGCTCCTGGAACTAAATGCAATACACGGTAATGCGTGCCCTGCAGTTTCCATGATTTCAGGTGACGAATAACATTCTCTTTGGGGATGTGCACTAATGCCCTGTTTATTTCCATTGTCTGTTCTCGTGTATATACTTTATTCTTCTAGTTGGCAACTACTTTCAGCTTCCATTCATTGTCAATTTTAAAATCAGTGGAAACTGGATGAACTCCATCTACTCAGCAGTTCAGAAAATCTGGCCCAAATGGAAGATTATCTGTAAAATGTTGTTGCTAAACAGCAGATTTTGAAAGGCCAAGTATTGTTTGACTTTTAAAGCTAAACTTCATGAACTGAATTCAGAAATGTAATTTCCTCCCTCTTGCCCCCCGACTTTGATGCTCTTATTTTTCTGAAGCACTCTAAGACTGCGGGCACTTTGAGACTTTTAAGCACTTAATTTTGTTACCAAAACAGAAAATAGTTTCACTATAGCAAATCTTTGCTGCAGTATCAGCTTTAAAACTGAAGTTTAGTATCCCATATAAAAACTTCTCAAGATTAAATTAGCTTTGTTCTAGTTTTGTCTGGCTTGCTTTAAGCCTATTTTTTAAACAGTTCAGTGTGTAAGAAGTATCGTTTAAGCGGCTTTAAGGTACCGACTGTCCAAACTAGGAAATCAAAGTGCTCTGATTACTCACTCAAATCGCTCCCCGGCTTGAGAATTTAATTGATGTCTTCTGTGCCCATGTGCCTCAAGTAAAAGTAATGATCCAAAATACCTCTATGAGAGGCTTCTCTGTGTTTGCAGAAATCTCAGCTTAAAGCAAAATGCGCTT
Organism: Scopus umbretta; assembly: GCA_013400535.1. Classification (NCBI taxonomy): domain Eukaryota; kingdom Metazoa; phylum Chordata; class Aves; order Pelecaniformes; family Scopidae; genus Scopus; species Scopus umbretta. The sequence goes on along the minus strand of VZTL01027828.1, from coordinate 34,999 downwards.
GCTATTTTGACATACTTTGTGTTTTATGGCATACAGAACAGGGAGAAAATCGGCCAAGTAAGTGACCCTCTTGAATGTCTTTATGAAGTTTGACAGTGCATGACTTACCAATTAAGTACAGCTTCTGTCAAGGAGCCCTGCTAGTAATCTGTAGTTAAAATGTTCTTCTTGGTTCCCTTACGATAGAATTTTATCGCTCTCGTGTATTTTACTCATACAAAGAACTATACAACTTTTACAGTATGAATGTTTAGGAGCTTTTTGGAAGAAGAAAATTACTGATATCTTTCTTTTTTTATGTGTAATTATATAACATTTTGCACTGTGTTCTGAATTTTGTCTACATCATATAAGATCAATATACAACTGATTGGAGGCATGCAAACTACTAGCCCTTTTTTTTCTAACTTTTTTTTTTTTAGTTTCACTACATCTTAATAAAAAAATCATCTTTTGGGGTCATATTGTATGTAATGCGTACAATCTTATGTACTGTAATTAATCAAGTGTGACGTTATAAACTGCCTTTCTTGAATAGTTGTCCGAACTCACAAGCCTTGCTTCTTTTTACATCGATACTGAAAAGTTGCTTTTCTGTATCAAATACAATTTGGTTTGGGTTTGTTTTGGGTTTTTTTGCTAGATTGTCAGAAGTTACTCCACTCTTCAAGAATACTCGGACAAGCCCAATGTACACACAGTTCCTGACTACATTGCTGGAAGAACTGCATTTCAAAAATGAAGATCTGGAAAGTTTAACAGGAATATTTAGAAAGGACCGCCTACTCAAATGGTCAGTCAATTTTAAGCTGTGTTGCATGTCATGAAACTAAGCCAGTTAACAACAGTTTTAATTTTCAGCATTTTGTAAGAATGCGCAGTAACTACAGATCCTATCAGCCAGAGTAGAAAATGTGTAAAGTACATTTTAAAGTAAAGAAATATGTATGGTATGGAAATGAGTGTCATCGTTTTGTCACTTACGGTAAATGCCAGCTGCTTACTTATCACTTTAATCTTTTGAGAATATATAGTTGGTTTATATGTAGTTGGTTTACTGCAATTTTGGGAGGAATTTTTACTCAAGTTCTACTACAATTTATAAAAAAAAAATTCCTGTGTGGCTACAAAGGCTAATTCTCTGCAGGGTTTTTTTATTATTAAAATGAAGTTGTTGTGTTCAGTCTTTGTGATGGGAGATTGAGCTAAAAGCCATGTATTTTTTGCATAGTACTGAGATTACATTTTGCATTCTGGGTAGGCTGAAAAATTTAAGAGTGAATACCTTATTTATGCTGATCATATTCAACTGATTCAATGAATATAGCATTATAGTATTTCATTAAGTAATTACTGTCTTAACATTGCTGATCTCACTCCCTTGTTCCCCGCAGAATAAGGTGATCATCTTAACATCCCCTGCTATCTGAAATCGCGGCACAGAGAGCAAAAGAACACCGTCAGCTGTTGGCACTTTTTTCCAAATGAAAAATGAAACATAGTATTAATTGTACTTTTTTGCACTTCTGCTTTTTCATTTCCTTCCTATGAATGAGAATTTTGAAGTCTTGTGGAGAAGCTGACGTTAACAGCAGTTGTTCAAGGTATGCGTGAAGACTAGTTAAAATGTGGATCATCTGAAAACTGTATATTTAAAAGCAGGAGAAAGGAATTTGGATCGGTTTGGGTTTTTCTTGCTTTGGAAATTTTCAGCCAAAATTTGTCTACAGGAATTGGGGAAAGAGAGGAAAGAAAAAAAGCACATTAGCCTGGAGTGTTAAGAACACTGCTGCTGACATTTTTCCAGTTGACCCGATGCATGGAGCAGTAATCTTCAAGAATGATGACAGTGGACAAAGATGTCTGATCTTTGTCAGATCAGACAGATAAACGGATGCCTGTTTATCTTGCAACTTCTAAGAAAAGGGGTGGTCTTTGAACTTGTGTGAAAGTTATTTTTAAACAGCCTGTAATTGTTACTAATTTGGACTTTACACTTTAGTAACTAAAAACTTAATTTTGGGCTTTCAGTAGTCATTTCCTTTACGAGACTTGTATTCTGTAGACTGTGTGTGCTTAGACTTGCTTCTGTCACTGATTATAAAATGCAATGTAAACCTAATCCACTAATTCCACATTCTTAATGATTCCATAATATCGTTTATTGCACAGTTCTCAGTTCATAGGACGCTGTCCCTGGGGAGACTTGAGAAGCAAGTTGTGACTGACAGTGCTTAGTCTGCAGCAAATGCCAGCACTAAGTAAGGCTGAAGCAAGACTTAACAGGGCTGCTACGTAGCAACTCCATTTTAAAAAACAGAGTTTATTCCTTTGTTTTGTTTCTGTAATTGGACACCAAAAGGGAACTCTGCATTTAATTACTTTACTGCTGTGTAGTTCCTTCATGATAATCAGGATAAATATGTTGATTGCCCCTGACACACAGAAGCCCATGCAGCTTTTCCTGGCAAGCTTCATCGTGTGGTAGAGTTTATTTAGGCGGTGCTTGACCTTTCCTAACTTACCTCATAATGGGGAGTTATCTTCAGCATAACTTGTAAAAACAATAATTTAGAATGAGGAAAGCCTTTAATGCAGAGTTAAAGCTATGCATTTTTCTAAGTATGCAATAGGAAAAAAATACCCATTGCGATCAGAGCGCGTCTGATGCCCAATTCCTAAGAATGCATGATGTAATCTGGATAGAAGGTACATTGGGTTTGTACCATGATGGAAAACTTTCTGCTTGATACATATGCAAAGAAGGGACAAGACCTCACCAAAAGATAAGCTCATAGGGGACTGAGTAATAGGTATGATACTCTGACCAAAACTTGAACCTTGAATTTATATCTATCTGCTTCTGATTTTGGAAGTTAAATTTATTTCTATTTTTAGCTAGGACTCCACTGTAGATTCTGAGCAAGGCATTGTTCTCTTCCGTGTAGGCTTACCTTGGGGCGTAAAGATTACGACTACCCCATGACAATGCTGCTATGCCGAGTACACCTAGAAGGCATTACAGATGTACATTGTACTGGGAATATGGCTGTGTTTCATCAGGTTCGATGGCTCTCATTTGGAACGTTTTTACACTTCCTGTCAGTTTAGTGGTGTGATTTTTTTCCTATTGCAT